>MU834523.1:0-46381 GCA_029204225.1 Diphasiastrum complanatum | reverse complement strand
TCAAATGACATAAGAGAAGTAAGTATGAGATGTATACCACATGAGATATGCTCCCTTTTCCCTTGAAATGTGAGCCACATGGATTCAACCATTTCTTGAGTTTATTTTTGGAATCACAATTTGAGAAGGTCTCTCCTCCTCAATCCTTGGCACACTTAAACCTTGAGGAGGATTCTCCTCCTCAATCCCTGGCACATTTGAACCTTGAGATGACTCCTTAAAATCCTCTTCATGGTGCTTCTTTTTGATGGAAATCTGAGACCTCCATGTCTCATAATGATCACAACAAGTATGACCATTCAATATGCACTTCCTATGATTATCAAGATTACTTTGCTAGAAACATAAGTCCAAAAATCACCACAACTTGGCATGATTTTTCCAATATTGAAATCAAAAGGTATTTCCATCTCAATAAGGCTGACTACTTGCTTATGGATATAAGTGTCCACTTTGGATGCTTCACTTATTCTCATAAGAAGTTTACAACTTGCCTTTAAGATTGAAAACTTACAATTTTCATCTTTATGAATGAACACATCATTCATGATCTTATTGAAACCAAAAGATCCTACATTATGAAGATATTTCCATTTCCTTGACTTCATAACTAATGTAAGCTTACAAGAAAAACATATTTTGCTATCTTTTAAGGCATCACACTCAACTAGTATTGCCTTAATCCACCTTTGAGATACAAAAACCTCTTCAAAGCAAAATGGTTCTTCATAAGTTGACATGAGAGCATAAATAAAACTATTTTCATTTTGTGATTGCTCCTTATTCTTGATTGATTTCTCTTGGATAATAACAATAAGTTTGAACTTGTCCAAAGTTCCAAGCAAAATACTTTCCAAGGACATAAAATAGATCCAAGTTACGTTCATGAAAGTGAGATCTATCTTTGCATCTTGAACCAAACAATGCACTTCCAAATGAAAAATTTCAAAAGATTTGACATGTGTTGTGATGGACTCTTGAAGATAAATCTTGCAAGTCCTTGTGAGACTCCAAGCCTCATTCACCTTCTAGAAAGGAAACACCTTTCCTTGGACTTGTCCTTCTTGTATTTGCATTTTGAACTTGAAGCTCCATCCTTCACCTCGGCCCCCTTGCTTTGGTTCTCCTTGGATGGATTGGTCTTCTTTTTGTAGCATCTTGAGAAAAAATATCCTCCCTTGCCACAAAGGTTGCACTCAGAATCCTTTCTTTCCTTCAATAGGATGCCACCTATTGATGTCATGTGAATAAAAACCTGTGATACGATTCTTCAAATGTAAATTGTGACTTTCAAGAGACTAGATTTGAACATCTTCAACAATCTAAAAGGATCTACAAAAGATCTAGCTTAGAAACTAAGAATCAATCTTCACAGTAATGACTAGTCACTTGGAAACTTTGCTTTGATCACTAAGACAAAAGCACACAATCTTTGAATCAAATCACTAAAAAATCAGATCCAATCTCCTATTGGACTCATCAAATACCAATGACTCTTTCTTTTGAAAGTTGAAATGGATATGAAAAAGATTTGACACCTAGATTTTCCTTTTCACTTGACTAGTTCTCTCAACACTTGAGATTCTTGAACAAAAGATGGGTTTTGTTTCAAATACATGAAAATCAAACTTAATCACTTATTTTGGACTCACTCTTGACCCAAATAATCTCACACTTAAGATTTAGAATGAATTTGATTTGATTTGACAACAAACTATACCACCAAACCTTCACAAAGCTTAAAAAATTAGACAACTAGAGATTCACAAAGATCTCAACCATGCATGAATACTCAATATGGACTCCTCCTCATTCTAGACATCCAATGGGATCTCAAATTGACCCCTCACACTCTCACAAAGAAAGTTGAATAGAACTAATTTGAGTTTCATACATCTATGTCAATTGTTTGCTCAATAATTGAATTCAATCACTCCTATTGGATTCCACCAATTACTCTACTTTTTAAGACTTGGAATGAAATTCAAAATCAAAAGTTGTGATTTTTCTCACTAAGATATTGTGCTTCAAAGAGCTAATGACACTTAGAAAGTTTTGATCACCTAGGAGAATACAAATTCTCCACCAATAACACACAAAATGAGCTTCTAGATCTTGCCTTCTACCAAAGGAAGGAACTCTTAGAAAATTGGATCTCTCTCTACACATTTGCCCATAGACACCTTAATGCGTCTTTTCAAACCTCACAAAACACTCAAACAAATTGAGTAGGATTGAATAATGTGACTTGGATCTCAATTCTTTTCTAGAACTTTCAATTGAAGCCAATCTATGTCAAATTCTACAAAAGATTTGCATAGTTGCTCTATATGCACTAGAAACTCTCAAAGGTTTTCACTTGGAGGACAGATCCAAAGATGTTTTCTAGCAAATTGATGCTTCTAACTGACCCCTATCACTCTTGAACAAATCTAGAGTGATGGTACAATGGATTTCATCCTCTCACACCCTGCATATCACTCATTAATCTATGATTTTTGGCAAAATCTCTCTCAACTTCAACATGCACTCAAAAAATCAAAGATGATCAGTTAATGCACCTATTTAAAGCTTCAAATTTAATTTCTTGGCTGATCTAATCCAAGAACTAATCAAGGGATTAGATTCTCTATAGAAAATGCTTGATTTTGCACCAAAAATCTCTCAAATTGGGTGGTGTGAGTCAAATTGTACAAATTTTTGAATTTTCTCAGCCAAAACCGGAGATGTACGGCCTCACACGTGTGAAAAGAGTTCCTACGGCCCACAACAAGTTTTGGTCCAAAATTTTTGAGAATATCTATCAAATCCAACTCGCTACCCAAAATTTTGACTGTTTCCCAAAAAACTGCTAATTTTGGCTTTGATTTGGATTAACCCTATCAATTTCAACAAACCTCTTGTACTATGCTCTGATACCATGTGAAAAAAAGTACAAAAGGACCAGAGTGGATCCTAATCTAATCCTCAGAGGATTGGTTTGTCAGATTACTTGATCTATCAATCTACTTCAGATTAAGATCAATCTAGATCAATTCTAGACCACAAAATCCTAACAAGAACATCATTAATTGAAAGTAAGTGTACTTTCTGGTTTCACACGTGTGAAACACTGTCTGAGTACGAAATCCAACCTGAAAATCAAGTACACATTGATAGAAACCTCAAAACAATCAAAACAAATGTAGACAAATGGAGATAATCACTCAAAATTGCTTCCAAAACCAAGATGATGTCTCACATTGATTATGGCCAAATGTGGCTCTATATATACAATAAGTGGGAGCTCGTGGTATTGATCATCCCTCTGATCCCACATGTGTGAAGGTGCTTTGTCATATGATGTTCATCATGCAAAACTGACACTTTGGACAAAACCTTCTATTTTGAGCACTTTTGGTCCATTTTCCTTCTATATGGAGATCTACTTGGAATCTTCTAGAACTCAAAATTTGCCTACTTCAGCTTATTCCACATGTGTGAGCTGTCCTCTAAACATGGGATATGACACCTAACCAAAGGGTGTGGCTCATGCAATCAATAGATTGATGCCATGTGTCATATGTCTAGAAAACTAGTTTTTGGCCCTTTTTAGCCACTAGAACTTGAATTAAATCATATGTACATCCTATATGATTATGGTACATGACAAGTACACTAGTTTCACATGTGGGAACAGGCTCCTCACAATGTGTGTTTATCTATATACAAGACTTTTGGCCTCTACCAAGCTTATTTTTGCATTTTTCACAGGAATTACGATCTCGTTGCATGGACGACGACGACTATGAGAACTTGAGAGCCTGGTGAGATGACTCGGCCGGTGCTTCTTCGTAAACCGAAAGCACAGAATCCAGGTGGAAGCCATGGATTCTATTTTCTATATTGAGAAGTGGGCTAAGAGGAACAATAGAGAGCCAGCGACGAACTACTGCTTTGTATTGGCCTTAATAGCTCGCTTTAGCTCACCAGAAACAGTCTTGAACCAGTTATATGGTTCAAGAGAGGCTTTGGGCCAACTTTATGGGGGACTCCACTATCTTGTGAAGGATTTGAGATGTGATGCAGTCTTTCCTGAGGTTGCCAATCATCAGGAAATGATTCAACAACTGGGCAGCGGCGTGGATGGAAGGCTCAGTGATTGCTTCCACAAGGTAGCCATCATTAGTCCAGTGCAGATCGTTGGTGAGGTTGATGTATGGCTTGATGGCCTGTTAGGCGTGCTTGTGATTGGGTGAGGCTTGCGTACCGGTATGAGATTCCTATAGCTGCAAGTGCGGCCTCAGTGACGCGCACCTTGTGTGTGGCTCCTTGGAAGGTGATATAAAACTTGGATTTCTCTTCCTTCCACGTACTGAAGGCAAGGGTGATGAAATCCATATTGATGTGTCCCGAAAAGGCTCTCTCATGAATACCCATTGCAGTAAGTAGAGGCTCCGCAAGGGTCATCCACTGAGTGACCATGCTTGTGCTAGGAAGAATCATGATTTCTGTTGCAGATGGGACATCACGATGGATAGTATTAGCGCGAAGACTGGGAAGTATCAGTAGACGACATGATGATCAGAAGGAATTATAACCGCATGAGAGTGTATCAAGAAGGCAATGCATGAAATTTGGAATGCTTTGGTCGCAGAAAAACTTCGCAAGAGCTTCGCCTAGCACAAGTGAGGAATGAATCGAATTCAGCCAACTTATAGGTGAATTTGGTGGGTCCATTACATTGAATAGTAGTTGGGCTGATCAGTTCTGAACAAAAATTTGCAGGCATGTACAGTACTGTAGGCTATAAAAATCTTGACGAAGGTTTCTAGGATCTGAACCTATCAGGCGAACGTTTTTTCATGCTGGCGAAGGATGAACCTTCGCCCAGGTACTGTCATAAATGTTTTTTTTCACAATCTGAACCTATGGACAGCCTAATTTTGACATTCTTCATCTAGCGGGTCGGCGAAGGTTCATAATGATGTTATGATGGCTCGGCGAAGGTTCCCAAAATGGAATATCACTGAACATTTGTCATGACTCAGAAATTGAATTTTCTCTAGTCAGAAATCTTCGCCCACCTCAATTAGATAAATCAAGGGTGGATGTACAGTTTGAGAGCTCAGCGAAGGTTTCTGATACTGTATTGGCCAAATCTGCCCAAAACAGTGGTTTTATAAGTCATTTTCCATAAAAAAAAAATATTGTGCTTCCTTTCCCTTATGCTGATGATTGCCTGGACTTTTGCTCATCGGTCTTTTCTTATTTTTATTTTTTATTTTTTTTTACCTGTCTTTTTTAAAAAAAAAAAGTCAGCAAATTAGTTACTGAAAACAAAAAATTAAAAACATATAAAAAGTATCAAATCGTTTTCCATCCAAGTGCTCAAGAATTATTGCGCCATAGTTCAGGATTTCCTTCACTTTATACGGGCCTTCTCCAGTAAACTTCAACTTACCCTTGATCAACTTGGTTTTGTACATCAATGCAAGATCTCCTGCTTCCAGATCTTTCTTGTGCAATCGACGATCGTGTCATGCCTTGCGGCAGGCTTTCTCTGCTGCTAAGGCATGAAGTGCCATCAATTGGGTTTCACATAAGTTTGTGCAACACTTCATGACGAAGTTGTAAAGACTGATCATCATTTAATTGTTCTGTTGCTGCTATGCGTAAAAATGGGATTAAAAATTCAATTGGCATAACAACATCTTGACCATAAGCCAGTTGAAAAGGTGTTTGATTTGTACTATTTTGGTAAGCGGTTCTGAATGCCCATAATGTTGCATACAGTTTATGTTCCCAATCAGAGCGACTCGCTTCAACTATCTTTGTAATAATGATGCAAAGAATCTTATTGGAAGATTCAGCTTGGCCATTCCCTCTAGGATAATAGGGAGTACTAAATCTGTGTATAACAAAAAAATCTTCCAGTAAACACTTTATTGTTGATTAACAAATTGTGTACCCCGATCACTGACAATTTCGATCGGACATCCAAATCTGATTATAATATTTCATATAGAAACTTGGCCGTAGATTTTGCATCAGCCACTTTAATAGCTTGGGCTTCAACCCACTTGGTCATATAATCAGTTGCGACGATAATGTAGCGGGCCTGAGATCCTTGAGCAGCGGGATGAATAGGACCGACATAATCCAGTCCCCATTTTTCAAATGGTGCTTGCGATAAAACCGGATGTAAGGGTTCATAATTCTGTCGAGTAGGGCCGTCGTGCTCGCTGGCAGACATCACATGTCTGAATAAAATTTTCTGTGTCCTTATGAAGTGTAGGCCACCAACAACCGGTTGCAAAAGTTTGTGAACAGTAATATCTGTAAAAAAGTGTCTCCCACTCATGCCATCATGTGAAAACATGATTAGATCTGGTACTTCATGCGGTAAAACACATCTTCGTAAAATATTATCTGATCCATGACGATACAATTGTTCTGCAATTAATTGATAAGGTTGAGCCTTATGAATCAATTGTCTTTTCTATACTTTTGTCAAAGAGTCATTCGGTTGTCCTAGCATCAAGTACTCAACAATATCTGTCGCCCACTCAGGTCCCTGCTTTCAACATAGAACAACGCAACATCTGGCAGTTCATCATCCACTTCAGTATTAACTAGTGCGGATTCAATTCGCGAAACGTGATCGGCTAGATAATGTTGCTTCCCCTTTCTGACCACAATTCGAAAGTCAAATTCAGTCAATAATAATAACCATCTTGCAATAGCCCAGTATTACACAGTGAAGTAACGTTTGATGATCCGTATAAAATGCAAAGTGCGTTTTCATGAGGTAGTGATGAAATTTCCGAACAGAAAAAATCATGGCTAGCGCTTCACGTTCTGTTGTTGATAATTCTTCTCCGGATCTATAAGTTGTCTGCTTGCAATCGTATAGGATAATCCTTCTTATAGTCACATGGCTGCGTCAAAACTAATCCAATGGCATATTTTGAGGCATCCGTATGAACATGAAACTCTAATGTCCAATCTGGAGAATGCAGTATTGGTGCTGAAGATAATGTTTTTTTTTAACTTTTCAAAGGCTTCTATCACCTCTATTGTCCAATAGGAACGATAGTTAATTTGTATATAGGTCGTGCTAAATCCGCAAAGAAGATAATAAAAATTCGATAGTAGTTCGCATGCCCCATAAACACATAAACTCCTCGAATTGTTGCTGGCGGTGACAATTCCACAATAAGTTCATTGGTAACATTCATCTTTATCATGTGTAGAGCCTTCTTGGTCGTCTTGTCATACTTCAATTGATCTTGTTGTGTTGCTGGTCTCTCCTCCAAACCCACAACAATATCCAAAACATCATTCATCTCAAGAAGTGACTCCTTCCTCACTTTTCCACAATGAATAGTTACTTGAGGTAAGCCTATCATTGGCTTCCAACATGACTCCAATTGAGGTTGCCATGCAGCAATGACCTGATATTCTCTTTCAACCTGCTTCAATGCACAAAGCACTCCTTTGAACAACAACAAATGCTTTCAAAAGAAATCACCAAGATTTGAAACTATCTCACAAATTTTCTTCTAGCACTTATCCAAGCAAATCGACACATAGAATCATGGAATCTTGATCAACCTATGATCTATCCTCAATCTAATGACTTTTGCCACTTCCTAAGATTGAAACACACTCAAATGAAGTCCAGCAACCTCACTATCTAGAGATCCAATCAAAATTAGGGTTTTGACAAAATCACAAAAAATTGACTATTCCAAATCTACATGCAAATGCTGAAAATTTGATATGCAATCTATAAGCCACCACTTAGGCTGAACCAATGATCCAAAAATCGGCCAAATCCACTATGTGAATTCAAAAATCAAAATTGATCAAGTATATTGACCTATTTAGTGTTTTGATCCACAAAAGATCCAATCTACAAAAGCAAAAAATCCGATTTTGTGTAGAATCCTCTCTAGCATGCTCTAGACTTTATATCTTCACCAAATCATTGATAGATCTGATTTCCTCCTTCATAACCTAAAACACAAGCTCTGATACCATGGTGAAGATTTCAGATCCTTAAGATCCAATCTACTTGAATGATCTTTGGTTGGAAAGAGAAATACACTACCAATCTCACCAATGTAGAAAAATCAGCATCTACAAACAATTTGAGATGCAAATACTAATAGAACTTGATTAAACTTGAATGAAATGATTATGTACTATTGTTGTCTGTACAAAACCAACAAGCTGCTGTATTTCACATGTGTGCATCTAAAAATAGCAAATATAGATCATTCTACACATAGAATTGCAAGCAATCACCAAGATAGTGCACCACTGGATAATAGAACCCAAGAGAACCATGTATAAGCATGGAATGAGATAGAAGTTGGTAAGTGCACATCATCTTTGGAAGTTTGGAATTCATTGAAGAAGCTTTATGAATCCAAGTCTACTTCTAGAGTGTTGACTCTAAGAAGGCAAATCTTTTCTTGTTTGCAAAAGAATGAAGAAAGTCAAGTACTTTTGTTTTGAAAATGAAAGCATTGAATGATGAGTTAACTTTTATAGATGAAAGCATTAAGGAATGAGAGGTTATTCAAGTGATTCTTAATGGCTTGTTGGATGCTCATGCTAACATTGTTCAAAGTATTGCTATTCAAAAGACTTTGCCAAGTTTGATGGATCTTCAAGAGATCTTGATCAATGATGAATATAGGCTTCAAGCAAGAGGTGGATCTACATCGACACTTCAAGAGGATGCTATGTTCACAAAGGGCAAATTCAAGGGCAAAACCAAAAGTAAGTGGTCTAAAGGGCAAGATCAAGTGGATGCTTCTTCAAGTGGCAAAAAGAAGGATAGATCAAAGCTCAAGTGCTTCTATTGTGGCATCAAAGGACACTTTGCAAGTGAGTGCTACAAGAAGAGAGAGATAAAGGAGACAAGCAAGGTAATCTTACTCTTGATGAGGAAGGTTTGGATGTTCAAGATGCAAGTGATGATGCTTTTGTGATGTCTTCATGTATGCCTGCTAATGATGGCGATCTAGATCCTTGGTGGATTGATATGGAGCAAGTTCACACATGACCTTTCACAAAGAGTACTTCACTTCTTTGTTGACATATGGAGATGACAAGAGGGTGATCTAGATGGCCAATGATGGTGAGTGTGCAATCAAAGGGATTGGCACAATTCCTATTTCTCTCTCTACAAATAGGAATGTTCATTTGGAGGATGTCTTGTTTATTCCATCTATCACCAAGAATTTGCTTAGTGTGAGTCAAATTCTAAGTAAGGGCCTCAATGTGGAGTTTGATGGAGATGCTTGTTTGACCAAAAGGAAGGATGTCTTGATTGGAAAAGTTAAAAGGCAAGGGAAATTGTTCAAACTTGATGCTTGTCTTATTGCTAACCAAGTTGGATGTGTTGCAAGGGAGCAAATTTCTATTCAAGAGGTTTGGCACAAAAGGATGGGACACCTCAACTTCAAGTCATTGGAGGTAATTGGCAAGGAAGAAGGTTGTGATTGGTCTTCCAAGTTCCTTAAGTAATGACAAGCATGTTTGTGAGTCTTGTGCTTTGTCTAAGTCACATTGACTAGCTTATACTAGATCTATTTCTAGATCTACAAAGCCTTTTCAACTTGTACATTCGGATATTCATGGATTACTACAATTAGCAATAGTGGAGCTAAGATGTATGTAACATTCATTGATGATTTTAGTAGATTTTGTTGGATCTATCTACTAAAGAGCAAGGATGAAGTGTATGATGTCTTTGTCAAGTTCAAGAATGCAAGGGAGAACCAATTTTCCACAAAGATCAAGTGCTTGAGAGGTAACAATGGTGGTGAGTACATATCTAACAAGTTCAAGGCCTTTTGTGATGAGCATGGGATCAAGAGGGAGTATACAACATCAAGGACCCCACAACAAAATGGAGTGGCTAAAAGGAAGAAGAGGACTTTATGTGAAAGTGCTAAATCTATGAGGTTAAGTGCTAATCTTGACAAACCACTTTGGGATCAAGCTTTGTTGTGTGCCAATTTCTTGTGCAATAGGTGGCCGAGTGCTATTTTGGATGGAAGGACACCTTTTGAGATGCTATTCAAGAGGAGGCCGAGTGTCAACTTTCTAAGAACCTTTGGATGCACATGCTATGTCAACATTACTCTTGATGATAGGACCAAGGAGGATCCATCTTCAAGAAGAGGTATTTTTGTTGGATATAGTGAGGTGAGTAAAGCCTACAAGGTTTACATTCCTACTACTAACAAAGTGATTATTGGTAGAGATGTCATTTTTTATGAGGGGAACATTCCAAAGGTGTCTTCAAGCATGATTGATGGTAAAGTGGATGGATCTAACATTCTTGATGTTGATGAGAAGGATCTTACTTTGGATGGTGGTGATGATGGACCTTCATCAAGTCAAAAGCCAAGGAGAACATCAAGAGAAAGACAAGTACCTTCAAGGCTCACATATGATCCAAAGGGTAAGCAAGTAGTTTCTGGAAATTATGTTGCTTTCCTAACCTCTTTGGATGAGCCTACAAGTGTATATCAAGCAAGGAAATAAGAGGAGTGGATCCAAGCAATGGATCTTGAGTATCGAGCTCTTATGAAGAATGGAACATCTTTTGGAGGATCTTCTTGTGTACATGGAGATATGCATGGATGTTATCTTGCTGTAAAATCAAGTATTGGATCTGGAAAACAAATTTTGTTCAATGACTTTGATGTTCAATTTGAAGATCAAGAGGTTCGTCTCAAAACGCTTCAACTAGTCAAAAGGGAAGTTGGCAATTTGGAGCAAGTCAAGAGCATCAAAGGAGAGGTAATTGGCAAAGGTATTATGGTTCTATTTTTACAGCATATTGAAGACTCAAGTAAGGTCAAAGGAGCAGCAAGGAAGTGTTGTTTATGTTTACTTTACTTTTTCTATCTCATGTTTGAGCATTTTCATGTGGATGTGTGCAAATTGTCAAGATATGGTAAAACTAGCTACATTGGTGAACATTGTTTTGATGTTGGATTTGTACTAGCATTCTTGGCTGGTTTTGCTGATGGAAATGAAGCTATTGGAGGCTCATTATGTCACTCATTCATGGTCAAGTCATCAAGGCTTGATGGCATCTTTTGGCGATGGAGATGAAAGCTCATTCATGGAGTATCATGGTGGATATAAGGCAACAAAGGACAAAGGAGGAGGAGACATGAAAGCAAAAGTTGATCACTCACATTTATTGTTTGTTTGCTGTATTTTTCCAGAGAGTTCAGAGTTGGAATCATGGTGGAATAATCTCATTTACATTCTATTTGATTCTTCATGTTCTAGTTACATCTTGATATGTAAAATTGATGTAAGAAATAGTGAAGCATCCCAAGTGGACACTATTCTCTATATCAATTATGGTTGTTTCTATTTTGAGCATTACATGATCATTAAAAGGAGATCTATTTTTAGAAATAAGGTCATTCTTATGATGGATCAAAGTTCTATTGTCAAAAACTATGCTAGGAGCAAGCATATTGAGATACAATATCATTTTGTGAGGGAGCGAGTCATTGCAAAGGAGGTGGAGCTTCAACATCTGTCTTCAAGGGAATGTGTAGCTGATATCTTCACCAAAGCATTGGGAAAAGACTTGTTCATGAAGCATAGGACTTCACTTGGAGTATTATCAAAGTCTATGCTAAAAGTAGTTGAAGGGGGAGTGTGAAAGATTCAACTAGTTTCATCACATTTTGCAATATTTTCACATTTGGCATATTGAGGCCAAAACTTGTTTTAGACTTAGAGGTTGACTTTTCAAAGTTCATTAGTCTTAATTTCATTTGAATAGACACTTTTTGAAAGTGTGGGAAAGTTAGAATGCGAGTTTGAGTAGATTCAATTTGAATAGTTGGGTACATTGAATCTAAACCCAAAATTAGTAGGGTTAGCACTTTGGTGGGAAAGCCAAGTGGCCAAATAGGGTTTGGACCTGTTATAAAGGGGATGTAACTCGTGGAGAGAGTGATCTTCTCTCTTATCTATCTCATTTCATGCTTACACATGGTTCTCTTGGGTTCTACTATCCATTGGTGCACTATCTTGGTGATTGCTTGCAATTCTATGTGTAGAATGATCTATATTTGCTATTTTTGGATCCACACGTGTGAAATATTGTAGCTTGCTGGTTTTGTACGGACAGCAACAGTACATAATCATTTCATTCAAGTTTGATCAAGTTCTATTAGTGTTTGCATCTCAAATTGTCTGTAGATGCTGATTTTTCTACATTGCTGAGATTGGTAGTGTATTTCTCTTTCTAACCAAAGATCATTCAAGTAGATTGGATCTTAAGGATCTAAAATCTTTCACATCAACCACATTGCATGCTTTGTCAGAAAACATTACACGCATCCCTGCATCTGATATTCTTGCTACAGAGAGCAAGTCTTGTTGCAGAGTAGGCACGAACAGAACGTCTTAGAGTCGTTTGTCTCTGCCGTTTGTGTTGAGCCATAGTGAACCAATACCGTTCACTTGATGTCTAGATCTATCTCCAAGAACTATGAATCTTGAAGGATCTGCACTTCTGAAATCAAACATGATTTGTCTTGATGTCACGAAGTGTGAGGTGGCTCCTGAATCTAGGATCACCTCATGTGTGTCAGATGTTGATGCTGCACACACGTCTTCATTGATGTAAGCGGTCGAACAGTTTATGTTCGTTCTTTCTTTGCCCATTTTTGAGATCTTGGGCTCCTCGACATAGGATGAATTATTGTTGTTCTCCTGTTTGTTCTGTGCTAACCTGTTTCTCGGGTTCTGGCGGCAATCCACGGTTGCGTGACCCTTCTTGTGAAAATGGATACACTCAATCTTGGGATTGAGCCAGCATGTATCTATTGTATGTTCGTCTCTTCTGCATCTCACGCAAGTCTTCTTGTCTGCACCTTGCTGTTTTGACCTCCCTTTGGTCTTCCAGATGTCTTTGTTGGTCCATTTAGAAAAGCATTGGATACATCTAATTGGAACACCTTCCACTTGAAAAAACAAGCAAGAGAAATAAGAATTCTTATTGTCACCATCTTTGCAACGGGTGCAAAGGTCTCCTCATAATCAAGACCATGGATTTGAGCAAATCCTTTGGCACATAATCTTGCTTTATGCTTGTTGATGGTGCCATCATGATTGAACTTGATCCGAAATACCCACTTGCAACCAATCACATGCTTGTTGGATGGAGGATCCACAAGCTCCCAAGTATTGTTGGTGATCAATGCATCATACTCTTGCTTCATGGCATCATACCACTCCTTGGTATTGAGTGCCTCTTGTACATTCTTTGGCTCTTCATGAGAGACATAAAAAACATAATTAGTGGAGTCAAGATCCACTTGTTTGCCTTTGTCAACATATTGGTCACGATCCTGCCTTTGATTCGACTCCCTCTTAGGCTTAAATGTTTCTTCGATTTTTCTTTGTTGTCGTAGAGGGCCTGGTCAGAACCATCTTTGTGATCAAGATGTTCTCTAGCCTCGACTTCCTCTCGAATCTTGACAATCGCCTTTTCGAGGTTCATGGTAGGATCTTTCGCGAGCAGGGTCCTCATTGTCTGGAATGATCTGGGTAAGGCTCTCAATAGGTACGTGAGCTGCTTCTCAGCTGACACAACGTTCTCTGCTCCAGAGTTATGTAGTGATAGAAACATATCATTCATCGTTCTCATGAAAGAAGTGAGGTCTTTTCCATCCCACTATAGATTCGTCAGCTGATCTTCCAGCATCATGATTTGACTTCTTGATTTCATCTGAAATCTTGTGAGAAATGCATCCCACATCTCCTTAGCTTTGGAGAGTGTAGCCAGGTCAAGTGTGAGACTATCTTCGATGGAAGATGATAGCAAGGCTACTGCCTTGTCATTTTTCTCCCTCCATTCGCACAGCTCCTTGTCTGTTGTTGTAGGCATTTCTTCTGTGCCATCCACCCAGGGGAATAAACCTTTTCCCTTGAGTATGAGTGATGTCTTAACTTTCCAGGCTAGAAAGTTAGATCCTAAAGAATCAAGTACTGTGCAGATCTTGCTCTGCATGCTGCTGATTGAAGCCATTGCTTCTTGGATCTGTTTCCTCGTTGATGGGTATTTGTTTGAATGCTTGGCCTCCTGGATCTGCTAGCTTCTTGGCTATGTCAGAATATGACAAGATGACCAGCTCTGATACCATTGATGAGAATCGGAGATGAGAGGAAATTGCGAAACAGTCGCGACAACCACAATCCTCTTACAATTCAGATGGAGTTCAGATGTGATCGCTGGACACTACCAGTTGAATCACTCCTACAGTCCTCTAGAATGTAGTCAGGCACTGCTGATCTACGTTTATAAAATTAATACAGCATTCAACATAGGTTCAACCAAGGTGCGAAATTCAAATGAACAAGAAAAACTCAGACACACGATTAACAGCAGACGCATTTGCATTCGAGATCAGACACAACAAGAAAATCATCTATATTGGTCTTTCTCTGATTTCTTCAAGCACTGCATGCAAATCCACACAGTGTGTTGGCATGATAAACACGGTTCTCTCACGAGCAATCGTCTCGCTTTACTAGCGGACAATTGGATTACAGATCCTAGACAGAATTGTCTTCACACGCAAGCAGACATGTATTCTATTCTTTCGTCTTGATTGCTTACTAGCATCAGACTATTGCACTGTATGTGTATTATGTCATCACTTGTCAAATATCATCCAGCAAGTATATAGTTCCTCTATGTAACCTTTAGATTAGAGTGATTAAACATCTACAACTAATCAAAAAATTACAAGAGTGGCAGATTAGCCACTACCTAAAGTGTATCTGCTGACGTTATGCCATCAGATCAGATATTTGTACTTCTGGGTACTTGCGTGATCTTTGCTGGTACTCTTTGGAACGTGAGGGCAAAACGAGTTTCGCGACATTTTTCGTGTCGCGTCGTTGGTTTCATTTCCATCGTTGGTTCCGTTTCCATCATTGGTTTCGTTTTGCTCGTCTGCCTTTCTTTCATACTGGACCGCAAAAGATTCTCGTGTCAGACCGCAAAAGATTCTCGTTCGTGAATCTTTCGTGTTCACAAAACCGTTCATGATCGTCTCCTTTGACTTTCATGTTCGCAAAACTTTTCATGTTTCGTGTCTCCTGACTTTCGTGTTCACGAACATCTTCGTCAAGCTGAGGGCTGAAAGCTAGCAAGGCTTTGTAAACGGAAACGTTTTGTTTCTTCAGGAATGTCATGTGGGAACTAGCCCCACTATCAATCCACCATGTGTCATTGGAGTAGTTCTTGCTTGGTGGTGTAGATGCCATCAAGGATGAATCACCTTCATCCTCATCTTCCTCAAGGGTAAGGTTGCCTTGCTTGCTCTCACTTTGTGCATTCTTCTTTTTGTAGCACTCGGATGCAAAGTGCCCCTTCTTTCCACAAAAGAAGCACTTTTGTTTGGCTTTGTCTTTCTTCTTTCCACCTTTAGAGCTAGATGCTTGATCATTACTCTTGGCCTCCTCGTGTTGGATCTTCTTCTTGGACTTTGTCTTGCCTTTTCTTGAGAAGTTTGCCTTCTCATCTCCATCATGTAGCTTCAGGGAACCAATCCTTTGTCTCACATGTAGGATCCTACTCTCCTCGGCCACAAACACACTATGGAGCTTGTCAATAGAAGGTAGGGAATCTTGTATGGCAAAACTTTGTACTAGATTGGAGAACTCATCTTCAAGACCGTGAAGACCCACATAGATATCAAACTACTTACATTTACAAGGTAAAAAGTGTAAAATCTAACACTTAAGCCTTAGACATTTTGAACCCTTGCCAACATCCTTGAGTTTTTCTACAAATTTGTTATTGGCCCGTTTGAGGTTGATTCCATTGATGCTCCCATTTGCATGAAAAAACTCAATGCCATATATGATTTGCTTTCAGACAAGGAAGCTTTATGCCATGATGGTACACCTCTCATTCTTATTCTTGTGTGTAACTTGAAATGAGCTCAGTTGTGATCTCCTCAATTGTAACATGAACATCTTTCACTTTGTTTCTTTCCTTGGTGGCTCTCACTGGAAACTCCTTGAAAAGTTATAATCCTACTCACATTAAAAAATCTAGACACATTACCATGCTCAAAACCTCTCACAAGCTTGCTGTTAATTTTTTGGCCAATAGTTGCCTCCATTCATGGCTAAAATATGGTCTCCTGAATAATTTATTTACAGTTAAAGCAAAAACATCTTCAACACTATCTTTCACATTCAATCTCTCATTGATCATACCCTTATCAATAATGTCAAGTCCATGTTACTTAGACTTGAGCTAGACAAAGCATTTGTTGGAATAAGCTAGGACTACTTATTTTCTTGATGTGATCAAATTGGTATGCCTAAATACTTCCTTGCTCGTATCAAGGCCCTCTACCTCAAATGCTCCTTTTTAGGTCTCCTTTAATGATATTAAATCTACCCACCTTTCCTATTTCGTAAGCTATTTCTAAAGGGCAAAGTTCTCTCTTCTTATGCCTTGAAAGATTTCCAAAAGATTATCTATGAATGCCTTCGTGTTCCGAAACCTTTTATGTAGCATAACCCATCTTTTGTACAACCAACACAAGCTTTCCCACCATATTTTGAAGAAGGGCATCTTAACTTGATCTAATTCTCAATTGAGACATACTATTGATGGTCCTCTTGTTCATTTAGCTTCGAACGACAATGCTTTCCTCCATAATATCTTCCATGAAACTAGTGATATCATCCCTCTTCTTACTCACACTCATAGTCTTTGGAATATAAATAATTTTGTCTCCTAGTCATATGTCACTTTTTATGATAATTCTAGGGTGGGAGGGGAGCTACGAAAACCGGCTTAGCTTCTTGTGCTCAACCATTTGATAAATCAAACCAACCATCAACACACAAAAGGCCATCGTGCAAGCTAGCACTGATTCCACAAGGTGACTGTCCCAAGAGACTAATCCAACTTAAATGTCCAACACAAAGCACAACAATGACTCAACTTGTCACCATGCCAACATGAGCTCCAGGGATCTAGACCTTAACGTCCATCCAAGCAAGCTAATCAACACAACAACAATTAGCATAACAATGAGCCTAGCATCCATGAGTGATATAACCTTTGTCAGATAACCAAGAAAAAGGTTGTAATTGGTGGCATAAAGATAAAACCAAGAATGGTTATTGGCACCAATGCTTATCTCTATCAAGTGAGGGGGAGAAGGTACATTAGATTTGACATCAATTGGTCTTTGGGGCCACTAGCATGAGTTAGTCACGATCACACGGTTTTCCTTTATATTCTTGTTCGAGCGTAACATGTGGATTGTCTATTAGTATTTTGAGAGCACTTGGACCCCTTTGGTCCCTCTAATTTAAAAATGCTAGAAACCCACATAATAGAGCTACACCCCCTAAAGAGCGGATCTCAAATTTCTCTATATTTCAACTTAATTCCACCATCGCCCTCTCAGTGGCACGCAAGGACTTTAACCTAACCACCGCTGGATTATCTCAAACACCATTCAGATTTTGCCACGTACATAAAATGAACGTCAAGGAGGATTCCAAGTAGCCGATTCGACACGTGGCAAGCATCTAAATGGGCGGCCTTAGGCGGCATCGTGTACCGACGATCTCCCCCTTCCTCCTCGCCTTTTATTTCTTCTTTTTGGTTCTGCGTTTATCTTTTCTCTTCCGCCTTCCTTTCGATCCTTTCTTCGATCGTTTTCCCCCTTTCAATCCCTCGCGATCCTCTGCAGTCTGCCATCGCTCGTTCTCGCTTTTGCTGCGCAGTATTTGGTTCAGATTCCAGGCATTTTGCTGCTGCCGCTGTTTCCCGTCTTTGGAGCTCTGTGATCCCGGCTGCCTCAGGCGGCGTTTGGTTGTTCAGGTTCCAGCCATTCTGATGCGGCTGCTGTTTTTCGTCTTTTGATCTCTATATTATCAGCCTCAGGCAGCATTTGGTTTTCGGAATTGACGATGGCTTTTTCCTGATGATCTCATATCTTTGGGCTCGCCTCTTCATCCTCATCTCTTCACATATTCGAAGTAGGTCTAAGTATCAGCTTAGGATTTAAGTTGGCTTCGCTTTTGTTGCTTGCTAAGATTGAGCGCAGGTAGGTAAGGGTATGTTTATTGTCTCTCATCTGCGGCTTGCTTGGCGTGTTCATTCAGCAATTGCAACATTTGCCCTAATCTGCTTCGTCCTGAGCATTTATTGTGTTTGTTCATCTGGATTGGAAAAATTTTCTTTCTCAAAGGATTGGAAAGACGCAATCGAACAGCTTATTCAAATTTCTGTTCGGAAAGAATTTCTTGTAACTCAGTCTCATACCTATTATATCTCGTCTATGCCTCCAATAATCTTTTTCAAGAATAGAGGATCTTTAGTTTATGTAGTCGCTGACACATACTAGTATCATGAGAAAAGGGTTATGAGGTTCAAGCGGCTGTGAGTTGAGAGAGAGAACCGATCTATCAGTTCTTCAGAACAAAGGGGAGAAATCTGATATTACTTTTTCTTTATAAGAAATTTTTGCTTTTGCGATGGGTTGTCAGTTTTTGTTTGCAGATGCTCATCTTGCTGACAATATGTGCTGTGTTTTTCCTTTTCCAGGAATGATGACAAAAATGTTTTTCTGATTCCGTGAGTGGCTTGGTGAAGATCTGTAAAGTTCTACAATATCCAATCTCTGTTTATTGTTGGTGAGAGCAACCTATGGATGATCCACAAGGGCCTGGTTCTGCAGACCGCTCGTTAAGTGATGGCTCAGGAGGCAATGGTGGTGCTGATCCCGAGCGTAGTGAATACTGGTGTTATCAGTGCAATAAGGAGGTTGTTGCTCTGAGGGAGCAAGGGGTTTTGGAAGATAGTAGGTCAAGAGGAGTTGTCTGTGCAGAATGTAGGAATGGATTTATTGAGGTCATTACAACAGCTCAACCCGATCTTCAGCGAGGATCAAGAAGGCGGCGTCGTGCAAGAGGTGGCACTCGAACACCCACGGTTGAGTTGTCTGAGACCTTGGAGCACCTCTACCCACACCAACTAATGCAGCTGATGCAGCTCCTAAGTGAAGCCACTCCGTTCAATGATACAACTCTGCCAGCTGTAGATGAGAACCATGCTGCTGGTCCAAATCCATCAGAACTAGTACAGCCACCTCCAAGTTCTCCCCCAGTTTCATGGGAGGAAAGAGCAGATGAAAACATTGCTGAAGTCCATGCTATTGGTCAAAATATTTCTGAGCTAGATCGGCCTGTTCAAACTTTTCCACCAGCAGCAATGGAAGAGAGAGTGATGCAAAACGAAGATCAATTCATGCTACCAACTGAAGCTGATGCTGGTGCCTCCCTTTCAGAAGTTCTTCAAAACCTTTCAGATGAAAGGAATCTTAGAAGAATCGTCTTTGTCAGACAAAGGGTCCAAAGACAGGCTGGTGGCGATGATGATGATGATGGAGAAAATGAAAATGAAGATGGAGATGACAACAGTGATGAGGAGGGGGTTCAGTTGGAGCTAGAAGGTTGGCATTCTGGCGGTGAGGATGATGATCCAGAGGAATGGGAGGAGGTTGAGGATGATGGGGATGACGATGACGACATTGACAACACAGATGATGAAGTTGATAATCCAACACGAGAAAGATCAAATTCTCAGTTAGATGGAGAAGCTACTGTTGCTACTAATGATGGACCCACAGCTGAGAGTCAGCACGAAAGACAGCATAGACAACGTCCTCGAGTGCGCGAGCGTCAGAACCTCCGTTTTAGGGTTAGAAATGTAGAGCAAAATCTTCATCACTATCTATTAGAATTGTTGCAAAATATGGTGGGTCGGAATGTTGAAGTAAGAGTTGAGCTTCCAGATGGCCCAATGTATGTTGGAAACCCTGGAGATTATGTTGATGCAAGGGAATTTGAGCAGCTTTTGCAGCAGTTGGCTGAAAATGACAATTCCCAGCGAGGGGCACCTCCAGCTGCAAAGTCAGCCGTGGATGGCCTTCCATCTGTTGTAATAGAGCAGTTTCACCTAAATGAGGGAACTGCTGTGTGTGCCATTTGCAAGGATGCAGTTCTACTTGGTGAGTATGCTAAACAATTGCCTTGCCTTCATTTGTATCATCATGATTGTATTTTGCCATGGTTAAACTCAAGAAATTCTTGTCCTGTATGCCGTTATGAGCTACCTACTGACGATCCTGATTATGAAGACCAAAGAAAAAAGCGTGATAGATCGCGAAGCTCTCCAACAAGACCTAATAACCAGCCCAGTGTAGAAACGAGTAGTTTTCCAGAGCATGCTCAGGAAAGCGGTAGAGATGGTAATGAAGAAGCATCAGAGATAGTTGCTGACAGGGGTGGAAACAGTACAGAGGTTATGGATAATAATATTGATAATATGGATATGGAGCGAGAATGTGAAATTGAGCATGACAGTGGTGGTTTGCCTGCAAATCCTCTTGATAGACAGGTGGCAGCGCGAGGGACCAGGAGAGGCTGGTTTTCACTTGCAGCGGGACCTGTACTTAGTATGGTTGGTCTAGTGTTGGTAATATGTCTTGGTAGCCGTGTAATGGGTGGAGGCTTGCAATCTAATGGGAGAATTACCAGATTACAGCAGAGCAATTTTTTGCAGGAGAATCGGATTGAGCAAACAGGGGGGTCAACTGAGGTGCAAAGTCGAAGGCATTGGTGGATGCCTTTCCAAAGATAGTGTGCTTTCAGAAAGCATGGTGGCCATCTTGCGTTGATCACTTGATTGTGGTCTTAGTTATACATCAATCATTTTAAGGAACCCATCTGTTTTGTACGTTGCAGGGAGGCACTGGCTGCTTATTCTGTATTATATGTCTGGTTACAAGAAAGGTCGACTTTGAAGTTAGTGTTTTTGAAGTTAGGCTAACATAGCTTCACAGTTAGGGATCATAAAAGGTAAGTGTGAGGAGGTCTTGACTCTCCAGCACATCCCCGTTTCACTTGTGTTTATTTGGACATCCAGGACATGTAATATCTTTTCTCTTGCATGGCTGCTGCTGCTGCTGTATAAGGATGTCATAGTTTATAGTCCTTGGTGTGTGTAGTGGAATTGATGGTTCGTGACTGGTTTGTGGGAAATGGAGGGAAGGTGCTTCATATTGTTCAAATTTACAAAGATTTGTTAGGGCATTAGAATTAATTTTTCATTTCTCGCTTTGTCTGTATCGATGCTGAAATATGCTTCAAAAAAGGTTCCTGCTTGCTCAGGCTCCATCTGCTCAGGCTGCTACTTGCAGCTCATCATGATTATTGTGTTTGCCAGGTAATTCTTGAAATTTTCTGCCATTCATGTATGTAATTTCTTTTCCTGAATTTCAGTTTTAGTTCATATTCCTGCCTGAAATTGTTTAAAAATAAGCCATGGAGAGCATGATATGACTTTTAAGCAACTAACATACAGGGTTTCGACCCATGAATAGTTTTATGTCTAGGGAGCATAAATAGAAATGATATCTCTTTGATTGTCTTCTTTACTAATTCACTTGCAAAATGACAGACTTCTTGAGAGCTAGTGAGATAGCATAATGAACAACCTCTAATACAACATTGAGAGCAAGTGAGATAGTGTAACAGACTATTACTAACAAAACACGTTGGATGCCATATCGTTCACTAATATTTTGAGATCTACAACGGTAAAACACTAAGAGTTCATTGTTGCTAGTCTTCTTTTAACCATAGATTCTTAATAATGAATGAGGTTTACCTCCTTTAAGGCTCACACATACACTCCCTCAAGCACATTTTTAGCTGACACATTTTAAGTTGACATGCGATTGTGACTCACCATCACTTGCCATGTGGTAAGACCTTGATATATAGGCAAGTATTTGGAGGCTACTATTAGACTACTGTCTAACATTGTTACTCAACTATTGGACCAAGTGTCTCTTACAACATATGACATGTATCTTTTGTTGGAGGTTTAGATGAAACATCGACATGGCTTTGCAGCCGTGTTGGAGACAAAGAATGATGTATGGATTTTGATATATTATACAAGTAGGAATAGTGGCTGCCAAGCATTTGTAACAATAATTGCTTTTAAGACAATAGTTAATAAGCCACCTTTGTCATTGTTTGAAAGCAAGAGCTTTTGGTAGTCTTATAGTTGCATAATTGTTGGTTAAAAAAAGTAAGAATGACCTTTAAGAAAAAGTGTCTTTTGCGACTTTGTTGACCTATTATGGCTTTTTGTGATATCTTGGAATAGTATAAAGCAAATTTCCATTGCATTGCCTTCCACAATCAAAATATCTAGTTGCTATTCGTGCAATTAAGAGAGCCATATGATTAAAACACTTACTATTTGACATAGAACTACTCGATCTATTATAGCTCCTTGGTATTGTGACAATCAAAGTACTACAGCTTTGTCACTTATTCTTAGATTTCATTTAGGAATAAACATGTTGAGATTAGACATTACTATGTAAGAAAAAATAACCTTAAACAAAAGATGTCCATCTTATTTAACAAAACACAATTTATAACTATAGATATTTTCACACAGTCTTTAAATTCTAACAAACATCTTATATTTTGCACAATGCAAACTTTGAAGATAAAACTCTTCCAAGATTCTCACAAAATTGATTTTCTACAAATCTACTCTACATTATGTTAAGCAAAAAGGCAAATTTTGAAGTGGATTTGTGTGTGTGTGTGTGTGTGTGTGTTTATGTCACTTTACTAGTGAGCATCACTGCATCCTTGTAGAGCAAGTATGTTTTTTGCATTTGATTTACCATAGCAGATGCTATGGTGCTTGGTAGCTTGCAAATATGTCATGACTCTTAACAAAAGCCTTATAATGGATGAGTCTAAGATTTGACATGAACTGACTCGGTGTGTTGATTGCAAATGTGATTTCAGGCATGGTGCAAATCATTGCATACATAAGAGATTTTATAATCGCATGATAGGGATATTCTTTCATTTGATTTTCTTTTTCATTGGTCAGAAGGTAGTGTTCTTTAGCCGAATTTAATTTTGAATCCAAAGGAGGGTTAATAAACTTGCAATTCAAGAAATTAGATTTCAAGTAATAAATTATGAATGTTCCTTGGTAATTGATAGAAATCAGTTGTTTGAATTGGTCCATGTGGAATTGATTCTTGAAGGAATATTGAGCCTCACCTAGGTTTGTCATATGAAATTTTCGAGATAATATTTTTTGACATCCTCTATAAATTTGATATTATTATGAAAAGTAATGTATCATAACGTACAATGTGATTATAATAAATGAAAGTTATGTTCAATAATAAAAAAAAATTGATTCTATGAAAGCAAGTTCTTAGCAGCTGTTTCGTTCGATATAGTGCCTTATGGAGTTTATAGATTATATATGCTTTGCCTTTGAGTTCATATCCCTCAAACTCAAATATGTAGATGTCGTCTTACATGACTACATTCAAAAATGTTGTTTGGACATCAATTTGATGGATTTTTAGATTTGTTGTAGTTATATATATGGTAATAATTTGATAGAAGAATGCTTGACAATTGGATAAAGTTTTAGAATAGTCAATATTGGGTATTTGAAAAAATCTTGTCACTATTCTTGGTTTCTTGTGATCGATGTTAGAACTTGCTTTGCATTTGGATTTAAGATCCCACTTATAGTCAATAATATTTTTGTCATCTAGTAGTTCTATGACAATCTAGATATGGTCTTTTGAAAAAGATTGGTAATCTCTATCCATTGCTTTTTTTTGAAGATCTATATTAGAAAGCTCTAGATCCCCATTGACAAGAATTCACTCACTTGTAAGTAACATATAGATTTGTCAATGAATCTGGTTGATGGAGTTTTGATTCTTGTTGATCTTCTTGGAATAGCAAGTTCAAGTTTCAAATTTACTACAAAAATAGTGAACTCTTGAAGCATTAGGGTTAGACACTTGAGATTCAGTGTTACTAGTAGTAGGCACATAAACTAGTGTGAAGTCTTGCTTTTTATCCTTTCAATTCATAAATTGATATTTAAGAAATATAACATCTCCGTTGACAAATATTCTATCAATTACATGGTCATAGTGACTTGAAAGCTTTATTTTTTAAAGAATAACCGACAAAAATAGACTTCGTGTTGGAGGCATCAACAAGCTTTTTCCTAAGCTTTATTGTAGTTTGAGCAAAGGCTATGCAACAAAAAAATTTAAAATTTTTGAGAGATGGTTTGATACCAGTTCCCAAACCTCAATAGTGTTTGGTTGATCAAACCTTTAGTAGTGCATTTATTTTTACATGTATGCAGTTGTCTGTAGCTTCAGCTCAAAAATCTTCTAAAAAAGAGATACATGTGCCAACATACATTTAGGACTTTGTACTATTTGGATTATGGAGAGTAGCTTGTTGTCAATTGTCAAATAATTTGTTGACTCTAACAGAATTTTTTGAATCCATTGAAGATACACTCTTGTCTACCATCAATACTTTGTGCTCTCAACTTCATGTTAGTTTGTGTCTCAGCTTGTGCTTTGAATATTCTAAAGTATTTCGGGGCATCTGATTTCTACATTAGATGTATACTAATAGATGGAGTGTGCTTGTCTAATTGCAACTTTCATGACAAAATTAGATGTATACTAATAGATGGAGTGCGCTTGTCTAATTGCAACTTTCATGACAAAATTATTGGCATTGCTAAAATAATCAAGATCATGAACTAAGTTTAGCATGATGCTTTTGTGATTAAGATGATGAAGCCTATAATGCCAAAGTAGATATTTCTTGATAGATACACAATATATAGAACTTTTGTGGAAATATAATAACAATGATTAAGCTTGTTAACTAGTGATACGGGGAGAACTATTATTTCCTAGATGCACAAAATTTTTGGTGTAATAAGACTTGCATTGTTGAAACCATTTCTTATGCTTTGTCATATGTTGACTAGCTCCATAATCGTTTGATTTGAATTTAAATGATGTTGTTTTTGGAAGCTCTTGTCTTGCTTGTTGTATTATTCTTCTTCCTTGCTTTAGTGTCCTTCTTGGAATATAAAGTTTGAGACTCATATTTCATGCTAGCTGAAGAACCATTCCTCCGAGTTTCCTCTTAGAGTAGCATTGCGATTACTCATGAAAGAGTAACTTTTGCTTTAGTGAATATAGCCATTACCCAATTCTCATAGGCTAGTGGTGGACTAGAAAAAGGGTGATGCTTGCATCAAAGTCCTGTATTACAAAACATATTGCAGCCATTTGTTCAAGCAATATTTTAAAATTGTTAATATGATATGAATTCATTTTTTGAGATCATAAATGGAAAGAACTTATGTTTCAAATGGAGTTTTGATGACATGTCCCATGCCTATTGTAAATGACCTATATGCAAGTGCCAAAGGTTTTGATTATGCTCAATATTTATTCTTACAAGTCAATTTTAGCCCAAATCATATTGTCTTGATCTAATACTGACCATATTATTAGCATGCGATTATTAGAACCTATCATAATGACTGAAAAAAACAAGTACAATTTCAAAAAGCATTTACATACAATAGATTTGATGAAATTCAAGCTAAAACAGTGAAAATTAGAAAAAAATCAAATGCTTTATAGTTATGTCTATGGAAAAAGTCCATAACACTGATCATTAAATGAAAGCAATCAAGAATCAGAGAAGCCACTTACTTGGAGGTCAATTCTACCACTAGGAAGAAAAAAGCAAGGGTGTACTATCAAAAAGCTACAAAAAAACAAAAAGTATCTCCATCTTTGGATCGGTGCACAACCAAGCTTCAATACCATTGTAACGATCACAAGTGAATATCCTCTAGAACATGCTGCATATGCCAAAAGGACTACTATAGAGCCAAACCACCCAACCAACTGGAAACTGAGAGTCAATCCATTTTACCCTTGAGCCACAGTTGTGAAAATTCACACGTGTGGGAATGCCCTACTGTGTGATTAAGATCTCCTAAGCTTTGTTCTTGCACTGTAGATCAACTATAGATTGAAATTCAAGATCTATGTCAAATTCCAAGGCAAAGACACAAATCTACATGCATACAATCATCACCAAAGTACTTTCACACATATGGGAAGTCTTCATAAAAAAAACTAAGTACAAAAAATTGTTGCCCTCGGGTAGAGAGAGAATGCAACTAATTGGCCTCAAGTAGAGAGAGAGTGAAATACACTCAAAATTGATCATTCTCAAATTACTCTAAAAAACTCAATATTGATGATGAAGGAAATCAAAGTACATGTAGTATCTCGAGGTAGTCCAAGCTCAATTCCTATTGGACCTCTTTTTTAGCACCTCTCTAATCCTATTGGATGAGTGATTCATCATCCCTTGATTTTGATTGGACCCATCTAATGTGAAAGTACTGTACTACAAAAGATCCACAAGAGTGATTGGATGCTTGCTTAACAATTTATCAAAAAACTAGACACAAAAAAGTTGATCTAGATTGGCAATTTGACAAACAACAACATTAACAATCAAAAGCATTGATCAACATTGAAATCCGAGCCCACAAGTGTGTACTACAGGCTGTAGTATGGCCTTCAAGCTGAGAAACAAGTAGAGATTGATTTGTTTGCATTTGGATTACAAAAACTCAATGTACATATTGGAGTAGCTTGAGATTGCCAATGAGCTCCAAAAAAATTCTATCTTCTCACTGTGGGAGCTTGGAATACATAGCAAATTCGACTTACTTTGTGAAGTTAGGTGGATTTCCAGCATGTAATAAGGAAGTTAACTCAGCATTTGCCCTAAAATAAAACCCTAGTCTATTTCCTAGAGTCATGCTTGGTAGATAGCTAGTTGGTCAATTTTCACCTTAAATCTAGGATTTAGGTCCTATAAACTAGGAATCACTACCAAAATGACATGACCAACCCTATGGACTTGACCTAACCTTCATTAGGAGTGTATTGACACGTGGCATCTTGGACTCACATGTGTGGAATCCACTTATGTACAAAATTTACATTATTCTACATGGTTTTTGATCAAGCTAGATTTGCCAATTTTTGGCAATTCTTGACACTCCTCAAATTTAGCTTGATCTATTTACAAATCTCTTACTAGATGAATGAAAGCTTTTAGAAGTGTCTAAAAAGTCCAGCTACAAACAAGGAACTTTTAAGACTCCAATAGAGAATGATGTCCGTGAAGGATCTTTCACCACCTCTTAGAGGATCCCTTACAAGATGTTCCATAAATGTGTCTATATACATGTAGCACACTTCAAAACTAAACATCATGCCAAGACATGGATTCCAAGGCATTTTGTGCACTTGAAAATACATCAATTAAACTATTAAGTTCATAAATAATGTTGCCAAAGACAACTTGCCTTGTTTGGTCCATATAATTGAGCCTTGATGGCTCCATCTTGATACTCATGGTTCTTCTTGGAGACCTTTGGTCTTGAGCTTGCTCCTTCACTTGACTTGACTCCAAACCGTCAATGATTTGAATAAGGTGTTGATCCAAAGGTGCTTCTTCAAGTTTACAAATCTTCCACTCTTGAAAGATCACATTTCCACCATTGACAACTTCTTTGATGGAAAACAAGTAGATTCTACATTCTCTACTTGAAGAGCAAAACACTACCATTATTCCTATCATTGAAATAGGATAATCTTGGTCCTTACATTGGAATGATCATGCTCAAAGCATGTGGACCCAAAGATAGCAGGAGCACCATGTCAGAAATGGTGAACTCCTGCAACTTTGTCGCAGCACAAACATGAAGCAAAGGTCAAACGAGAACAATTCGCGACAATCAACGTGCCTTGACTCGAAGCACGAACGATTTGCGAATCATTCGTGAATCGTAAACATACCTCCAGGACCAAAAACTGCAAAGGGAGCAAAACGAAAGATTACGGAAGAAACAAAAGGAGCAAAAGCAAACAAAGGAAACGAAGCAAACGAAGGGGAATCTTTCGTGCTGGCAGCTGGCAGCTCAACGGGCTTGGAGTTGTAGACTTCACGCCCAGGTGAAACGAGTGGCAATGACGAGGACTAACTGAGTAGTTGATTAGCATTAACTAGTCTTGTGATTTCTACGTTAAGCCATCTTGTAAACTCCACACAGTGGAGGTATAATCTATCCCTTCTGGATCATAATGAAGAGATCTGAATAGATAGAAATATTTGTAAGAGATAGAGAGAGAGAGGTAGCGAGTAGAGCAGAAAAGAAAAATACTAGAGTTGTACATGAAAATCTGCCAATGAGCAGAACACAACGAAAGAGCAAAGTGTCATTCCGCCAATGAGCAAGACACTGACGATCTCTCTCTAAAAATTAAACTGATAATACAGTCACTCTATTTTCGTGCTTCTCCTTGTCTTGTGTTGTCTGTCTTGATTGCTAGAATAAAATGTGTTTTGTGATGTGCAATCGAGTGTCTAGATTCCTGTAAAAGCTTCCATGCAAAAGGAAATTTAAAGACACGTTCGCGAATACGAAAACGAAAACGAAAAGAAACAGTTTCGCCTTCGCGAAACGGAACAGTATTTTCCGCTTCCGCGACATGGTGTCAGAGCCCACAAGTTATCACTACTGATATTTCAGCAGTGATTCTTCTAGACAACATAATATGGCTACAACAATCTAGACAAGAGTGGCAATCAATCTTGATTGTGCAAATTACAGAATCTGGAAATTCAAAATCAAACTTCTGAAGGGCGAAGGCATCTGGTCGGTGACCGAACTCTCAGAGGTGCAGCCTCCAGAGGGAGACCCGAGGAGAGCTGAATGGATCAGAAAAGATGAGCGCACAATGGCGATCATCATTTCGTCCATAAATGAATATCTACTCATGCAAATTGAAGACTGCAAAAGCAGCCATGTAGCGTGGGAAAGATTAAAACAAAAGTATGAAGTGAGGACTGCAGCTTCATTCATGCACCTTCACAATCAACTGCAATCCATACAATGGGATGGCAACCAATTGGATCAGCATGTTGAGAAGATCAGAACGATCTTCGCTCAGCTCGCTGCATCAGAACAGGAGCACCAGATCCCAGCACCACAACAACTGATGTACTTCATGAAGTCTCTACCAACGTTCTATCAGTCGCTGAGAATGCTCATTCTAAGTCTACCAGATATGACATTCAACAAAGCAGTCAGTCTTGTCACTGATGAGAGACTGATGAGAGACGAAGGAGAGGGAAGCAGTGATCAAGAGAAGGCTCTCTTCACGAAAGGAAAGAGGCCAAAATAATCAGCAACTCTGATAGCATATTAAATGCATCATAAAATGAAGATCAGACTCTGGCATAGGAGAATGTATCATCTGAACATGAGAAGCCTGTATGACATGAGTAGAAAAGACATGGTCACAAGTCTCAAGATTTCAAGGCCCGAAACGAGTTCTACGAAGCTTGTCAGAAAGGCAAGCAACATCAGAATCCATTCACACAAGAGGGAAGAAGAGCCAAGCAAGTTCTTGAGCTCATCCACTATGATGTATGTGGAACAATGGAGATGGATTCTCTCTCAAGTTTGAGATACTTTTTGACGTTCATAGATGATTACAGCCGGATGACCCTAATCTACTACTTAAAGAAGAAATCCGAAGTGTTTGATTCCTTCAAGAAGTTCGTGGCATTTGTAGAGCAACACACCTCGAAAAAGATACAGATTCTTAGATCTGACCAAGGAGGTGAACATAAAAGTAAAGAATTCTCAAGATTCCGCAAAAAACAAGGGATCGAATACCAGTTCACTCCTACATACACACCACAATACAATGGTGTTGTAGAAAGAAGAAACAAAACGCTAGTCGAAGGAGCCAGATGCATGATGGCACAAGCTCAATTCCCCGGTCAATTCTGGGCTGAGGCAATAGCTGCAGCTGTACACCTGCAGAATAGATCTACAATGACAATGCTGAAAAACAAAACACCATACGAAATGTGGACAGGCAGAAAGATTGATCTGTCATACGTACGAATGTTTGGATGTGCAGCATATAAACACATTCCAAAAGGAAAAAGAAGCAAGCTTGATGACAAATCTGAGCAAACAATCATGGTCGACTACTCGAATGGAACACATGTTTACAGGCTCTACGATCCAACCACGAAGAAGGTTGTTTCGAGTAGAGATGTGAAGTTCGCTGAGTCCACATTCCCTGGACTGAAAGACGAAAGAGGCCATGAGATCTTCACACTGCTGCCTATTCAAGAGGGAGATCGAGGACAGACATCAAATCAGAATGCAAAGCCACAGACTCCATAGCAGCAGGAAGCAGAGGATCAACCCCACGAACAAGAAATGTTCGAGCAGCGACGAAACAAGCCTAGAAGGTCAACAAGGCAAAGAAGACCTCCATACCGCTACTCTGACAATCTTCAATGGAGCGAAGACATGCAGTTCGAGTATTGCAGCTTCACTGAAGAGCCAGCAACATACCAAGAAGCTTTAAAGTCCAGAGGGAGAATTCTGAAAGTAGGCAATGTCAGAGGAGATCGAGTCGATGAGGCGAAATGAGGCATGGACATTAGAGCCATTGCCAGAAAACAAAAAAATAGTCAACTGCAAGTGGGTGTACAAGAAAAAGATGAAATCAGATGGCACCATTGGCCGTTACAAAGCAAGGTTTGTCGCGAAGGGCTACACGCAGAGATATGGTGTTGATTATTTCGACACATATTCATCGATGGTCAAGATGACAAGCATACGACTACTCTTTGCATACGCCACACAACACAATCTGGAAATTCACCAGATTGATGTGAAAACAACCTTTCTCCACGGGGATCTAGAGGAGGAAATCTTCAAGAAACAACCTAAAGGCTATGAAGACCTTGACAATCGACAATATGTCTGTCGGTTGCAGAGATGCATCTATGGTCTAAAACAGGCATCACAAGCCTGGTATAAAAAGCTTGATGGTCTTCTGAAGTCTCTAGACTTCAACCCTACTCAACCAGACTCCAATGTCTACATCAAAAGAGTAGAAAAAGATTTTGTGATACTGACCATTTTCGTGGATGATTCGCTAATGATAGAAAATTCCTTGATGCTGATCAGAGACACGAAGAGTCAGATTTCTGAAAGCTATGAAATCACAGATCTTGGAGAAGCAACAAAATGTCTCGGGCTAGAGATCAAAAGAGATCGATCAAAGGGCAAAATGCACTTGAGTCAGTCAGAATATGCCAGAAAAGTGCTAAGGCAGTACCACATGATGGACTGCAAAGAAAAGGCCACACCAATGATAGCTGGAGCGAAGCTCACGAAACAGGATTGCCCAAAAATGAAAGAGGAAGAATAGAATATGGTAGATATACCCTAGAAAAACTTAATCGGTAGTCTGATGTACATTTCAATTTGTACCAGACCCGATCTGGCTTTCTCTGTTTTGGGTGGAGTTTATTAAAGTTATAGTTTGTGCTCCTTGGATGGTTTTTAGTTTTTGCTTAAGAGTGAAGGGGTATTAAAGGTGTTAAAGATAGTTAAAGATCCATGGGAAGTACCTGTTTTTGAGACTTAAGTGCAATTTCAGACAGTTACAAATGTGCCAAATTGGTATATCGATAGTACCAAATTTGGTAGTCAAGTACCAAATAGAAAATCTGTAATTTAAGAACAGGTACTTTGGAGTTTTAAACAAGCAGTACGTGTTTTTCAAATGGAAAAGACATTTTCAGTCAATACCAAAAGCACTACGATTGAGACTCCGATAGTACCAAAAAACGTAGCCTGAACTGATTAATAAAAAAATCAGATTACTGATAGATAAGTGATCCAAAGTACCAAATTGGTACTCATCGATCTCAAAACGGGTAATATGAAAGTACCAAATGAATCAATATAAAGCACAAATGTTACTTGCATCCTGATTTCAAGCAATCTTCATATGGCATGTTGTTGTATATGTTTTTGTACGCATCGGTGGATAATCGGAACATGTTATGATATCCAGGGATAGGCTCCATGGGAAACCGGATTGCCCTCACCAAGTGTGAATAGATGGAAGGTTGTATGTCTTGATCATGTCTTCGACTTGGCCATAGTATAGGCCTTCAACTACTCTCCCTCCTCTAACAATTCCGTTGTGCCATGCATCCTTCTATGTTGTTGATGCTTGGTACATCGTCTTGGTGCATTTAAGAAGGTAGAAATCCTCTCATCTCTCTGCTGCTTTGATCGCAAAATTGTTCCCAGCTATCAGGGTTTCTCTCATACATGGGCAGGTTGGTATCATTGTGCATTGGCATGGATCCATAAGCACCGTCATTATCTCCAACGTCATCGTCTTCGTTGCTGCTAGTTGCCTCTGACTCTGGCAATGGCTGGATAAACATATATTTTCACTCTTCCATGTGTTGTCTATTCCTGCATCTTCTCCATTGCCTTGTAATACATGAATCGCAGAAACATGACAATGTGCGACATCATAGTGAGCATGGACTATCCTGGGAATATCCATCAGCGCAATGGAACGAGCGTGAGCCTGTGGTGCGCTGACAATCCCATTTCACATCACGTTGCACTTCATCCTTGTTGACGAGCCAAAAATCCTTCTTGTACTACAGTTGTGACCTTCTCCTTTTGGCCTGAATCTTTCTTTCAGATATGTGACCACATCTGCTGCACATTTCAAGGGCCAGCCATCTGATTTCAACTCCTCGTGAGTGAGAGTTCTCTTGATGACCATGCCTGCTCCGTCGTGCTCGTCTTTTCCATGGCCTAAGGCAGAAAAACTATGCATCATTTGTAGACCTGTCAAGTGATAATATCTTGCCAAAAAGTGAATAAATTGTTAGATTTGTTATTTTTATGTTGGCTGTGATAAACAGTGCTTGCAAAGAATACCCGTGGTTTTGAACCTGGTGTCATGTCTACTACCAATTTGGTACTATTTTGGGTGTCCCGTATAGTCCCAGTTTGATACTATATCTATTAGGGAAGTAGTACCAAAATTGGTACTCCAGAACAATGTAGTTTGGTACTACAAGATGGACTATGTAGTTAAAGTCTTGTAGTTCAGTACCAATTTTGGTATTATCTGAACCTAAAAACTACAGCGTAATAATAATAATAGATAGTGAGAACCCCCAACAAATATACCTGGCCACGAAGAAGAAAGACCTTTGGGCTTTGAATTGGGACACTGCACCGTTTGACCACACCCAATGACACCTTAGATTATACCCATTCTCTTTCAAAAAATTGTCATGAAGTAGTAGACAGTGCTGTACGAATAAGGTGTCATGGAGCTTATCATCTGATATGCAAAAATGAAGAGTCTTTCCAGCTGCACCTGCAGAGTTTCTGACATACATTATGTGCACAAGTATCGTGACCTAATTAGACCACCAGTGCATGGACTATATCTCGTTCTGCATCTTGAACGAATAATTCTCCGCAAAGTCAATGATTGAAACAATAACATCTGAAGGAATTTTCAGCAAGCAGTCTTTAAATTGTTGTGACTGCCACCAAAACACAAAGTTATGCTTTTGAAGTTTTTCAGGTGTGCTGAAACCAGGTCAACAAAAGCACTGCTCCGCATTCTTTGCACTACCAAATCCTTTCTCTTTTTTATAGAACCGCCCTCATCAACAAACCCTGACACAACGCCTATAAAGATCTTCACAAACAACTCCCTACTGTCCATTGATGTCTCAGAGGGACATAATGGCAATGTGCAAATGCTGCATTTACTGCAGTCCCCGAACAAGCATTTTTTTGCATGGTATTTTGAATTAGGAGGCTTTGCACATAAAAGCGATTCCCACATATTGTTGATGCTAGGGCAAACAGATTGGTTTGCTTTGCAAATATTCGATTCCTGAATTTTGTAGAAGATGGAACATGTGCAGGCATGATCCTTTCCATGATAACCAGACTTGTTTTGTCTCATATGATTAAACGCCTCCCTATAATACATCATTTGCATATGGTACAGACAGCAACAGGTGTACCGCTCCTTCAGTTTCCGAACAAAATAAGGCTTCAATGCCTCAAAGCATCTAAGCGATATCTGCACTTCTGGGTGAGCCCTTCTGAATCTTTGGAACAACTCAACCTGTGGCCTAAAAACCTTACACTTACTAAAAGAACTAATAATAAGCCTAAGAATTACCAGGTAAATTGATCCAAGTCGACTTGAACATTGAACCAAACATAATCTGTGTGTAGAATTCATAGCAATATAAATCAAACGAGAGAAAATGAGAAAAAAAAAACATTGTTAGTCAAAATTCCCAAACCATATGGTTGTATCTTATTCTAGAATGTCACCACAATGCTCCCTCCCACCAGCATGGCCTTCCTTGTGGATGTTTCATGTCCAACAAAGAACGTTTATGATACCATGCCTTCAACAAGAAAAAAAACAAGGGCTACACCCTTCCTAGAATTGGGAACATTGAATATCTTTAACTGTATCTCTCTCTCTCTCTCTCTCTCTCTCTCTCTCTCTCTCTCTCTCTCTCTCTCTCTCTCTCTCTCTCTCTCTCTCTCTATATATATATATATATATATATATATATATATATATATATATATATATATATATATATATATATATATATATATATATATACACACACATATACATATATATATACACCTCGCTCTCACTCTCCCTAACAAAATCTGCTGAAACCATGTCATAAATTATAATTGTATTTCAGGATACACTGAGAAACACACTCGTTCAGCTCAATACAGTGTTGGTTCACTCGAAACCTCTTAAAGATTCCTTTTGCATTAAAGTCATTGTTAACATCATCAAAGTGGAGAAGTATTTTCATTACCGATGATCTATATTCAAGAAGTCTTTTCGTACTACACGACATAAGTGATTTCAAACCCTCAGTGCACATAGAAGAGCTGTTTAAAAGCTTCTTATAGCAACAAAGTACCAGAGCGGTAGAAAGTACATTTTTGGTACTCTAAAGTCCCAGGAACATGTAAACATTACAAAAATAGTACATATTTTGTGAAATTGGTAGTACCTAAAGCTTAGATTCCAGTAATTGGTAAACAACACTAAAATAGTACCAAAAAGACCACAAAGGATTGTATGTGAGCTGCGAACACAAATAAATATAGAGAAATGTGGTCACGAGAAGTCTAAATAGTACCAAAAAAATACAAAATATGTAAAATTAGTACCCAACACTGGTGCAACTCAAGACAATGTTGGTTCACTCGAATTTTTAAAGATTCCTTCTGCATTAAATTCACTGTTAACATCTTCAAAGTGAACTTGAGGAGGAATCTCATTACCACTGATCTATATTCAAGAAGTCTTATCGTGTTACATGTAGTAGAAAGTACCTGTAGGTAGTACCAAAGCATCATATACAGGTAGTACCAAATTGTCAATCACTGGTAGTACTAGGAGTTTTAGAAAGTACCATCAGGTAGTACCAAAGCATCATATATAGGTAGTACCAAAGCACCAGAGCATCTTATAGTACCAAAGTACCACACAAGCAGAAAGTTAAAGTACCTTAATTGGTAGTCTCTAGAGGATAGAAATTTAACACGATAGGTTCCATCAGTACCAATCTTTAAGTTTCATAAACAAGCAAACATTACAAAAATAGTACAAATCTTGTAAAATTGTTAGTAACTAAAGCTTAGATTCCACCAATTGGTAAAACTAAAATAGTAACAAAAAGAAAACAAAGGATTGTATGCAAGCTGCCAACCCAAATAAATATAAAGAAAAAAGTACCTAATTTAATAGTTTTATGCGTAAAACATGGTCACGAGAAGTCTAAATAGTACCTATTTGGTAGATGTTAAAAATAAAACTTAGGGACTTAGTATAAAAAGCCTGATTTGGTAGTAAGTAGGAATGGAATATTATCAAAATTGTTTCACGATAAGTTCCAGTAGTACCAACACAAACATTCAATGCCTAAAAGTTCCTTGAAATATTAAAAAGCACCAAATAGCTAATTGCTAGTATATCGAAAACGTTCAAAAACTACCAAAACTATCAAAAGCGCCAATGAACAACAAACAACAGTACTTTATGCACACCAAAAATACAAAATGTTCCATGAGGTCCAAACAGCAAAAAGTAAAGCTATTTAAAAATGATATAGAGTACCAAATTTTAGGCAAAAATATATCTTGCACAAGTTTTCATAAGTACCAAATAGAAAATAAATAGCTGTTTATAAGCTTCTACAAGTACCAATTGTCCCAAAAGTCCAAATGAGCAAAATATCAGTTGAGTAAAAAACTACAAAACAGTTCCAAACAGCAAGAGGTGGAGTGTGTATCTGCAGAACCAAAGAACAGGAGTATCAAAGATTAGTTTCAACAGTGCAAAATATCAACATTACTAAGAAAATGGAAATCCAGAATAAATGAAGAACCTGAGTGTCGTCAAGAAGATGTATTGGATGTCTGACAACACTCTTTCTTCCAATCCTCTGTCGGCATATGTCTTGTTTGTTGGGGGACACTTGATTTCTGAGATCCAAAAGGCATACACCATTTTTTTGACCCGAGCCATGATTATGGCACCTCTAGGCAATTGTCTCTGACATGCACTCAAGGGCAGAACCTCCTCATCATCCTTAATGTTAAGGCAAGAACTGGCTGTAGCAATATTTCTGTGATAAACACCCAAAGCACCTACAATTCTCGAATGAGGGGGATTCGTTGTGCTATCAACTTTATTTAGGACCATCACAAGCGAAGATCTCTTTACGAAGAGTTCATTTGCCGAGTGAGGCACCTTAATTTGACTGAGGGTGTTACGCATGTTAGAAACAAGATTGCTTTCAACAGTACTAGATGATATTTGCAGCTGCCAAAAAGTTGGTTGTAGAAGTAGTTCTTGGAATATCTCCCTCTGAATACCTATTGAAAATTGTTATGTATGTCTTCGCCAATATTTTGTTGTAGCTAAACATATTCGTTTTCTTGTTTTGGCATCATCTTCTGAAGGTTGATCTCCAAGCCTCCTAAAAAAAATTCTTTCAATCTTTGTTCGCGTTTCTTACCAGCCCAATAATCCGTCATTGCAACTTTGTCGGCATAGTGACGAGGTTCCATGTTGGGGTCACTTGTGTACGTCTCATGCATTGTAGGAAAAGCTACCGGAATATCCGCAATTGAATTTGTGAAATATATGTTATTGTCCTGAAAACTATTCATGTTGGAATCGATCAGACAAAGAGCTCGATCAAACATATCAAGATCAGCAAGAAAGATCTAGATCAGCCACAACGTGATCAGAAAGAGCACGATCAGCAAGGAGGAGGTATATTAGAGTACTGAGAGATGTTGTGAACGCGATGAGAGAGAGAGCTACAACGGGATATCTTTCAAATGCAAGGAGAGAGAGCGAGCTGGATTGCAAGAGAGCGAGAGCTAGAGCGAGAGTGAGAGCTAGAGCGAGAGCGAGAGAGAGAAGCCGGTAGCCTACTGTCCCACAATAGAAGTAATTATTAAGTGATTATTACAATTACACACCTGCAAATCTGTTACAAACAATCATAGTCTCTTCATATCTCTAGTGGACCCAATTTAAGATGTTAAACAATAAACATTTTTTTGAGTGCATTTGTACCTAAAAAAGGTAGTGTACTTGACAGTCCATGTTGTACCACCAAAACATGCTTTTAGCTGACAACATCTCGGCCCAAGCCCTTGCCAATAATCCAATTTTCATGCAAGGAGCAAGCACATCAAAGTTTCACATCACTTTGTGAGAGAGAAGCTTATTGGAGGAGAGAGCCATTTGGAGCATATTGATTCATCTTCATGTATTGTCGATCTACTCACCAAGCCACTACTCAAGAGTTCATTCATAGAACATAGATCCAATCTTGGATTGATTCAACCCATGCTTTGGTGTCATAAAGTTTTGTAGTCAAGCATCTTGATGTCATTAGTTGATAGGGCCATTTTTGGCTTTAGAGGTCAAATAATCAAGTATACATGTTTTGTCATCATTAGGCCAAAAGTCAATTATGATGTACCTTGAGCTAGTTACGTTGTTTACAAGTGTCAAAGTTAGATTTGATGAGTGATCAAAGTCAATGTGTTGGCAAAGAGTCAAGGGTCCAATCATAAGTGAAATTTTTGTTAGATGTGAAGAATTGCCAAAAATTGGCAAATCTAGCTTGATCAAACACCATGTAGTATAATGTAGATTTTGTACATAGTGGATTCCACACATGTGAGGCCAAGATGCCATGCGGAAATACACTCCTAATGAAGGTTAGGTCAAGTCCATAGGGTTGGTCATGTCATTTTGGTAGTATTTATAGTTTATAGGACCTAAATCCTAGATTTAAGGTGAAAATTGGCCAACTAGCTATCTACCAAGCATGACTCTAGGAAATAGACTAGGGTTTCATTTTAGGGAAAAAAGGTTGAGTTAACCTCCCTATTACATGCTGGAAATCCACCTAACTTCACAAAGGGAGTCGAATTTGCTATGTATTGCAAGCTCCCATAGTGAGAAGATAGAAAATTTTTGGAGCTCATTGGCAATCTCAAGCTACTCCACTATGTACATTGAGTTTTTGTGATCCAAATTTCTACTGGTTTCTCAGCTTGAAGGCTGTACTACAGCCTATGGTACACATGTGTAAGTTTGGATTTCACTGTCGATCAATGCTTTTGATTGTTAATGCTTGTTGTTTGTCAAATTGCCAATCTACATCAACTTTTTTGTGTCTAGTTTTTTGATAGATTGTTAAGCAAGCATCCAATCACTCTTGTGGATCTTTTGTAGATCCATTTATGGTCCTAAAGTACAATATTTTCACATGGTATCAGAGCCAAGTACAAGAGCATAAGCCATTGATCTAATGCAAATTCATTTTTAGCAAGTTTTGGTGCTAAAAACTAGTATTGAGAGGGCAAGCTAGAATCTTGACTTTGGTGAGGAGATTTGATCCCAAACTTGGTAGAGGTCCAAATCCGTATTGTCCACATGTGTGGGCACCTCGAAAGCTGTATTTAATGCATGGTATTCATTTGATCCAAAGAAATTCAATTTGTGTGCTTTTGATGTAATTTTTGGTGGAAATCTTAGGATAAGCTACCAAGATTGAGTGCCATTGATTAGATTTGACATAGGTTGTAGGATGCTCCATGCAAAATCTAGGATGAGTTCCTTGTCTTTGTAGGATGGTGGTGAGAAATTCAATTTCTCATTCAAGGGCAAAAGACTACCAATGGAAAGGAGAAGCATCCAAAGGAGGCCAAAGAAGAGGATGATGCATCAAGCTCAAAGGACAAGTCAAAGCAGAAATGCTTCTTTTGTGAAAAGCAGGGGCATTATGCATCTGAATGCTACAAGAGGCTAAGAGCACAAGTGGAGGAGGACAAACAAGGAAACCTTACACATTAGGAGGAGGAGGATGAAGTAGATGTATTCTTGATGGCATCTACATCCTCACCAACAAGCAATAGCAATTCAAGAGACAATTGGTGGATTGACAGTGGGGCTAGCTCCCACATGTCTTGTGAAAAGGACTTTTTCTCAATCTTACACTCATTCAATGATGCTAAAAAGTTTGTCTTTACTGCAAATGATGAAGAGTGTAGGATAGATGGTGCTGGCACTGTCTCTTTGTGTCTAGAATCCTTAAAATGCATAGATCTAGAAAATGTGCTTTATGTACCATCAATCACCAAGAATATGCTTAGTGTTGGTCTACTCTTAGAAAGTGATTTGGATGTCCACTTTAAGCATGGTGTTTGTTTCATCTTGAAGAATGATGTTTGCATTGCAAAGGGTGAGCTCTCAAAATAAGGAAAGAACCAAAAGTCCCAATATGTACTTTGAATATATTTTGCCATAGTACCCAAGAACTCACATTTAAAGATCGATAGTTTTTACTAATTGGTTAAAACTTCTAAAATCCATTATTGCTAAAGTAGGGCCAATCAGTTTAAAACTAAAAACTGTCTATCATACCAGAATTGAAGAATAGAGAACCAAAGCTGGTACTCTGAAACATGAAAAGACTCAGAAACATGTTATAAGTATAAATCCAGGGTTCTCCAAAGTAACAAATATCGTTGTTGGGATACTCCAAGAGTACCAAAACAACCAGCACCAAAAGAAACTTACTCTTTCCAAGCCCCTTGTGAGCCCAAGCATTGGCCTCCTCCGGGATCTTCTCGCTGCACCTTGGTTTCACACAAAAGTCTTTGGTGCTTATGGTCACAGCAAAACATAATGGATGGTAAGAATGCTTGCAGGCAAACATGAATGATCCCAGAAGAAAGGTAGAGTCCAAAGACTCTCCGCATGCAATGCAAAACCCAAGGGCATGGATATAGTCTGTCCCACCCACCACGTGGGGTCTCAGGAACAAAGTGAATGTGTGCCCCCGGCTGATCCTCTCTTGCATGAGGTTCACAAAATCAGTGTGCCTTTGAGCATCCTTCCATTTTGACTCCAGCTTTTCGTATTCCCTCTGCAATGAAAATCCGAATTATTACAAAATAGCACCAAACAAAAAACAACAGTACCAAACCATAGCCAACATTGTATATACTATACAATAGCTTCAAAACTATCAAGCAGTTTCAAAAAAACTACCAAACAAAGAAGATTGAGCTACCAAGGTTTGCTTTTTGCATATCCAGCTGATTGCAGTTCCACACCCTATGGTACATTCTCTAGTTATGGATTTGTTTTCATCTTTGCAGCTCGCCCAGCTTGCATCACTATAGTGGTGCAGCTTGAATCCTTTTCTTTCGTTTTCTGCTCTGTAGGTTAGTCCCATATTTGGGTCCCCTTCAGATATTGTAGGATTCGTTTTGCCATTTGCCAAAGTGCCATGCCAGGATTGGAAGAGAATTGGCTTAAGGCATAAACAGAGAAAGCTAGATCGGGTTTGGTACAAATTGTAAGGTACATCAAACTACCGATTAGGTTTTGGTAGGGTATACCTGCCATCTTCTGTTCTAGCCATTTCTTGCTGGTTGGGTGGTTTTGCTCCACGGGTGTCCTTTTGGTTGTCTGCAACAGGTTCTAGTACGATCTTCACAAGGTGATTCTTACAACTTGAATTAGCTCACTTTGATTGATAGAATCTCCAATACAAGCAAGCTCCTATGAACGTCTTTTACTCTCAATACATAATTAGTTGCACTCTCATTACTCTTTTGACAACTTTGGAATATTTAATTTCTAAGAGTGAGGAGCCTAGATGTATTCTTGGCCTCATAGATAGCTTTGAGTGCATCCCAAGCTTCCTTGGCCGAGATACAAGCACCAATATCTCTCAAAATCTCATTAGAGACATTCATTTTGATATAATGTAGAGCCATCGTAGCTCTCTTCTTATATCTTTGTACTTCTTGAAGGACTTGAGGCTCCTCCTCAATTGTTGGAACCTTTTTGTGCCTCCCTAATTGGTGCAATCAAGAGGGCAAGGAAGGGGCTTGGATCTCTAACTGGGTGAGTTGTTGTGTAGTACGGGCTTCAATCCAATGGGGAGGGGTTAAACTATGGGTTGAATCTGCCAAATGTATGCTATTGCATGCATCGTTGCCCAGAAGATTCTGGGCTGAAGCTGTCTCCACTGCGGCCTACGTCCAAAACAAATGTTCGACCAAGGCCCTCTCAGACAAGACACCCCACGAGGTGTGGACAGGCTCTAAGCCTTCTTCGAATAACCTAAGAGTGTTTGGGTGCATTGCCTACGCGCAGATTCCAAAGGACACAAGGAAGAAATTGGACTTCCAAGGTCTCAAGACCATCCTGATCGGATATACTTCGTCTGACATTACTTATAAGCTGTATGATCCTGATACCCAGCAAATCTTGTATAGCAAGGATACAGTCTTTATCGAGGATCAGTTTGTCGACCTCAAAGGCAAGGACATTGCTCAAGAAGAACCTCCATCACCTGCCATTGACATGACCGTCTGAGTTTTTGGCTCAGGCGTGTCTATCGTCGACCCACTTCAAGACAATGAATCAGACGAAGATATTGCTGCCACCCAACAACAGATCCCAGGAGTGGTTTATCAGTCGAATCTTCCCAAAAGATCAAGCCGAGTGCGCACATAGCCCACTAGGTATACTCCTGAGTCTACCTGTTGCTTGATGCGGGAACCGACGACAGTCAAAGAGGCACTTAGCCACCCAGACTCTGATCTCTGGAGAGAAGCTATGGATAGAGAGTATTCCTCTCTGATCAAGAACCAGACATGGTCATTAGTCAAAGCTCCTATTGGCTACAATATCATTGATTGCAAATGGATCTCTAAGATCAAATACAATGCCAATGGAGCCATTGATCGAAGGAAGCCAAGACTGGTAGCACGAGGATTCACCCAGATCCCGAATGTTGACTACAGTGAGACTTTTACTCCAGTCGTCAAACATTTGTCGATCCGAATGCTCTTGTCTTATGCTGCAGCTGCTGACCTCAAAGTACATTTACTCGATGTACAAACAGCCTATCTAAATGGAGTGATACAAGAAAATATCTACATGATCCAGTCCGAAGGATACGTTCTGGAAGGGATGAAGAATCATGTTTGTAAAATGTGATTTCCTCCTTCATAACTTGAAACACAAGCTCTGATACCATGTGAAAGATTTGGGATCAATCCAGATCCAAATTATCTAAAGATCTTTGGTTACAAAACAAGCTACTCCACCAATCTTGCCAATGTACAAACTCTAATAGAACTTGATCAAACATGAATCATATGCATTTCATTGGAACTTGATCTACCTAACCCAAACTCGCCCTATTCTACGAGGATATGTGCTCCATTCACATACCTTGGACATGTACAAAGTATTTACATGGGTAGGACCCCCAAATATCTACAAACATATGATAGATATGTTTTACAATTTTTAACACTCCTTAAAATATATCTATCTGATGTTGATGAAGATTCTTTGTGTGTATGGATTCTTTGCTTTGCATTTGAAGTGAATGAACAAAGAATCCATCATAGCAGCATGCTTACCAAATCCACGATAAGATCTCCTTGATAGAAATCTTTTCCAAATGCCTTAGAAAAATTTTCCACCAATTTGTCACTATTTTGATATGCCTCCTCCATTCCTGGTATAGATCCTAGGTTTGCAAAGGTCCTTTGCATGAAGAGGGTTGCATAAGAATCTGAAAAATCTGAGGCTTCCATGCCTCATCATGATCACAAAGATCATATAGATCAACATTATACCATGAGCAATATTCAAGATTAAGCACACTGGCTTTACTAGTCCAAATTCTATGAACTCTATCCAAAATGGATCTAATCTTGAACCATACTCTAACTTGATCAAATTGAGGCTAAATACTTTCTTGAGGGTGTAAGTGTCCTTAGTGGATGTTTCACTTAACCTCACAAGAAGTTTACAACATGCCTCTTCAAAAGAAGGAACATATTTTTCAATATGTTTGAGCTTGTTCTTATTCTTGCTCTTACTCAATTCAAGAGCATACAGATGATGGTACAATATCTTGCTTTCTAGATTTTTTGGAAACATAATCAAGTCACCAAGAATTAATTCCAGACTAAAAACTTAATTAAAAACTAGAATAGTCTTACTTGATCTTTGAGATGAACAAATCTCAACTAAGCAAGATACAACATCAACCAAAGAAAGAGAACCATAGGTGAGTAGAATAGAATGAATACCACCTTCACTTATCCTTATTTTTCCATGAAATAAGGAACACAAGGACTCGGCCTTGTACAATAATGAAGATCTTCTTGGACATGCATGTTGAGGATACTCCTCCTTGTGAAAAACTCAGATCCAAAAGATGCTAAAGTTTCATAAAGATCTTGGCCATGGAAGTTATGCACATCTAGATTGAAAAAATGATAGAAATTGTGATGTTAAGCATACTAAACATCAACTAAACATCAAAATCTGATCATAAGCTTTCACAAACAGAAACTTGCTGTCCCTGTCCGTACTTCAGAGCCTACAACCTGCATTTCACACGTGTGAAGCCATAGCAACAAAGAAATCACAATTCTAGTGGCTAGAATGCAAGATATGAACAAAAAAGTGAGAGAGAAGAAGATGGATCTTCAAAGAGCATAACATTCATTCAATAGAATGAAAATGAGATGTGTACATACTCGTGGAGATGGCTATTTATAGCAGCCATAGTGCCTCTTGGCCACTTGTCTTATGATAGGCTAAAATTGGGGTCCAATAGGATTCACCCATATACCTAGAAATTTGGTCAAATAGGAATGCACCAAATTATGAGCCAATAGAAGAGCTCCACACTCGACCTCCTCTAATTAATGTGACCTCAAAAGTAGTGTACACATACTTTGGGCCTCTACATACATGTATGAACCTATCTCTAACTTTTATTTGGCCATAGGCCTACAAAATCTCAAGTTAGGAAAATACTACTAGTTGACAATTTTTCACACTCCCTCTTCAACTAGTTTTAGCATAGATTTAGAAAGTACACCAAGACTTGTTCTATGCTTGAAAAATAAGTCCTTTCCCAATGCTTTGGTAAAGATATCAGCCACACATTCCTTTGATGGGACATGTTCAAGCTTGATCTCTTTTGCCAACACTTGTTCTCTCACAAAATGGTAAGCCACCTCGATATGTTTGCTCCTTGCATGGAAAACCGGATTGCTTGCTAGACTTTGGGCTGAAAGGTTGTCACAAAAGATGATTGGACTCTCTGAAAAATCCAGCAAATGAAGCTCCATAATCATCCTCTTGATCCACACCATCTCCTTTGTGCATGATGTCAAAGCTTTGTACTCGGCCTCACTAGAAGAAAGTGATATAGTTGCTTGTTTCTTCGACATCCATGAGATAGCTCCATCACCTATGAAAATAGCATGTGCATTTATGGATTTTCTATCCATAAGGTCTCCTGCAAAATCTGAATCTGAAAAACCAAATAAGTTAGGTGATGAGCCTCTATAAACAATGCCAAAATCTTTTGTTCCCGAGATGTATCTCAAGATCCTCTTTCCTAGTTTCCAATGTTCTATGCTAGGATCTTGCATGAATTGGCTTAATCTACCAACACAATAAGATAAATCAGGTCTTGTGATGGTTAGATATATAAGAGAACCTATTAGCTTCCTATAGAGAGTAATGTCCTCGAAGGATCTTTCATTACCTCTTATAGTTAGCTTTACATGTGATTCCATAGGTGTATCAATAGGATTTGCATCTACCATATGAAATCTATTGAGAATAGAAATAGCATACTTCTCTTGTGAAATAAAAGTGATTTGAGAAGTTCTAATTACTTCTATTCCTAAGATATAGCTCAAAAGACCAAGATCATGCACTTCAAATTCCTTTTTTAGTGCTTTCTTGATATCTTCTATATCTTCCTTGTTCCCTCCACTTAAAATAATGTCATCCACATAAATTAAAAGGATTGTAACATCATTAGCACTAATTCTAAAGTAAAGTGAATGATCATACTCACTCATAGTGAAGTTTTGAGAAAGTAGAAAAGAGTTAAGCCTAGCATACCAACTCCTTGGTGCTTGCTTAAGACCATACAAACTTTTTTGTAGAAAACACACATGATTAGGCTTGCTATGAGAAACATAGCTCTCGGGTTGCTCCATGTAGACTTCCTCTTCAAGATCACCATTCAAGAAAGCATTAGAAATGTCTAATTGCCAAAGATCCCATCCATAAAGAGTTGCAAGGGAAATGATTACTCTTATGCTCACCATCTTTGCCACGGGTGCAAAGGTTTCCTCATAGTCAATGCCATGCTCTTGAGCATAACCTTTAGCCACCAACCTTGCCTTCAACTTGTTGATAGATCCATCTTGATTTGTCTTTACCTTGAAGATCCATTTGCATCCAATTGCACTTTTGCCCTTTGGAAGCTCCACCAATCTCCATGTGTTGTTCTTCATAAGTGCTTCAAACTCAAGATCCATTGCTTGGATCCATTCCTCTTCTTGCCTTGCTTCATCTACACATGAAGGTACATCAAAAGAAGTTAGGAAAGCATAGTTGGATCCATCCACCACTTGCTTACCTTTGCCATCATAAGTGAGCCTTGAGGGTTTCACTTTATGCCTTGGAGTTCTCCTTGGAATTTGACTTGAAGAGGCTTCTTCAACATCCACATCCAATGTGTCATCAACTCCATTGTCATCAAGCACATTAGTTGCAACAACACCATCATCACTTGAAACAACTTTTGGAATGTTACTTTCATCAAAAATGACATCCCTACTTGTGAACACTTTCTTGATTGAAGGAACATAAATCCTATATGCTTTGCTTACTTCACTATAACCAACAAAAATGCCCTTTCTTGAAGATGGATCCTCCTTAGTTCTATCATCAAGAGTAATGTTGAAGTAGCAAATGCATCCAAAAGTTCTTAG
>MU834522.1:0-46400 GCA_029204225.1 Diphasiastrum complanatum | reverse complement strand
ATTGCCATAGATCCCATCCATAAAGAGTAGCAAGAGAGATGATGACCCGAATGCTTACCATCTTTGCCACGGGTGCAAAGGTTTCATCATAGTCAGTACCATGTTCTTGAGCATATCATTTTGCCACCAACCTTGCTTTGTACTTGTTGATTGATCCATCTTGGTTTGTCTTCACTCCTTGAAGATCCATTTGCATCCAATAGCTTTCTTGTCCTTAGGTAACTCCACCAATCTCCATGTTTGATTCTTCATAAGAGCTTGATACTCAAGATCCATTGCTTGGATCCACTCCTCTTTGTTCCTTACTTCATCTACACATGTAGGTTCATCAAAAGAGGTTAGGAGAGCAAAGTGCGTACCTCCAACAACTTGCTTACCTTTCTCATCATATATGAGCCTTGAAGGCATTTGTAAAGTTATGAAAACTTATGATAAAAGTGGGTTGAAACAATATAAGATTTTACTTGCTTATGAACTACTTGAATTTGCTAAGCGAGAATGCAATTCGATCTTCGGTTGTGAATCAGGATAATCCGTGCATATTGAAGACACTTTTACGATAACCAATAAAAAAAAGGGGCCTTCATTAACTTTCATTTTCACCTAGACAACAATGTATTTTTAGATCTGGAAAAGATCCAAGCAATGATGATTCCACATTACCAAATGAAAAGAGATGGTAAGAATGCTTCCTATAGAGTTTCCAATTTTTATTTACGTTTATCTTTAGTGAATTTGTATGTTTTTTTTAATCAAGAGTCACTTTTGTATATTGTGAAGGCAAACTCATATTTGCTATCAAGTTGGATGAAGCAGAGATCGTAAAAGGTCACAAACTTGAACGTGTCACGATCACGTTGATGAACCAAGCATTGTAACAACATAATAAAGGTAATTTAGATGAAATCAATGTGCAATCCGAAAAGCACATATGGTGGATAGCCGCATTTGAATCACCCTAACTTTGTCTATAGTCCATCATTTGATGTGAAATAGATCTTGTTTTAGAGAGATTTGAGTAGCTAGTGAGAATCAATTCACAAATAGTTGCAAGATCTTTCATAGGAGGAGATAGTACTTCATTATTGGATCCTATTGAGAGTGTGTAGCAACATTTATTGTTAATCATTTGAGTTTTCTTCACTTCAAATGTCTTCAATGAGTTCATCTTTGTTGGAACCAAGTGAAAGATTGTCCACTTCAAACTATTCAATTTGGAGGATGAGGATGGAGATGGACATAGTTCTTGGCCTTGAAGAAGAACCACAAGTTCTTCAAGAGGTTCAAAAATACAAAAAGAGAGCTAGGATGGCTCTCCACTACATTAAGATGAATGTCTCTAATGAGATATTGAGGGAGATAGGTACTTCTACAACAACCAAAGAAGCTTGGATTGTCTCAAGACTATCTATGAGGCTAAGAACACCTCTAGGCTCCTCACTCTTAGAAATCAAATCCTTCAAAGTATCCAAAAGAGTGATGAGAGTGCATCTAGTTATATTTTGAGAGTAAAAGATATTCATAGAGAGCTTGCTTGCATTGGTGATTCCATCAATCAAAATGAGCTAGTCCAAATCATTCTCAATGGCTTGAGAAGTGAATTTGATAACCTTGTCCAATCCTATGCCATTAAGGAGGAGCTACCAAGTTTGGAGGCTCTCCAAAGTGTGCTAATTTCTGAAGAATCAAGACAAGAGTACAAGCTCTTGAGGATGGACTAGCTTTCTCTCACTCATAACGATGGCAAAGCCCTCTTTGCCAAGGACAAGCACAAAGGGAGGAGCAAGAACCAATTTCAACAATCCTCAAGCAAGGACAAAGCCAAATCCAAAGACAAAGATGAGGAGGAAGATGATTCCTCTAATGCTTCATCATCCAAGCTCAAGAAGAAGAAGATCAAGTGCTTTTATTGTGGCAAGAAAGGCCATTATGCCACCAATTGCTTCAAGAAGAAGAATCAACTCAAGCAAGCCAACATCAGCAATGAGAAGGAAGACACTATTGCAAGTGATGGAGAGGGATCTCTTATGGTCTCTAGCTTCTCATCCACTCCTTTCAAGAAGGATGGCTTATGGTATATTGATAGTGGAGCCTCTTCACATATGTGCAACTCCATCTTTGCCCAGAGACTTTTGGGAAGAAACCATTAATTGTGCAAATTATCTTTGCAATAGGCTCCCACATATAGCTCTTGGAGGAAAGTCACCATATGAAATCTTATATTTGAAGAAGCCTAAGGTTGATTACCTTAGAGTTTTTGTATGCATATGCTTTGCCCATATTCCCTTGGAAACAAGGAAGAAGGAAGATCCTAGTGCATGCAAAGGGATCATGGTTGGATACTCATCCGCCAAAAAGGCCTATAGAGTTTTTGTACTCTCTACTTCTCAAGCTAGACCCACTTGTCAGCTCAGAATGGCTGATCAAAATGTGGTTTGACCTGTGAAAGATTCAACTAGTTTCATCACATTTTGCTATATTTTCATATTTGGCATATTGAGGCCAAAACTTGTTTTAGACTTAGAGGTTAATTTTAGGTCTAAATTTCATTTGAATAAACACTTTTTGAAAGTGTGGGTAAGTTAGAATGCGAGTTTGAGTAGATTTAATTTGAATAGTTGGGTACATTGAATCTAGACCCAAAATTAGTAGGGTTAGCATTTTGGAGGGAAATCCAAGTGGCCAAATCGGGTTTGTACCTGCTATAAAATGATGTAACTCGTGGAGAGAGTAATTTTCTCTCTTCTCTATCTCATTTCATGCTTATACATGGCTCTCTTGGGTTCTACTATCCATTGGTGCACTATCTTGGTGATTGCTTGCAATTCTATGTGTAGAATGATCTATATTTGTTATTTTTGGATCCACACGTGTGAAATACAGTAGCTTGCTGGTTTTTTATGGATAGCAATAGTACATAATCATTTCATTCAAGTTTGATCAAGTTCTATTAGTGTTTGCATCTCAAATTGTGTGTAGATGCTGATTTTTCTACATTGGTGAAATTGGTAGTGTATTTCTCTTTCTAACCAAAGATCAATCAAGTAGATTGGATCTTAAGGATCTAAAATCTTAAACATGGTATCAGAGCTTGTGTTTCAGGTTATGAAGGAGAAAATCCGATCTATCAATGATTTGGTGAAAATATCAAGTCTAGAGCATGCTAGAGAGGATTCTACATCAAAATCGAGTTTTTTGCTTTTGTAGATTGGATATTTTGTAGATCAAAACACTAAATAGGTCAATATACTTGATCAATCCCGATTTTTGAATTCACATACTAGATTTGGCCGATTTTTTGGATCATTGGATCAGCCTAAGTGGTGGCTTATAGATTGCATATCAAATTTTCAGCATTCGCATCTAGATTTGGAATAGTCAATTTTTTTGTGATTTTGTCAAAACCTAATTTTGATTGGATCTCTAGATAGTGAGGTTTTTGGACCTCATTTGAGTGTGTTTCAATATTAAAAAGTGGCAAAAGTCATTAGATTGAGGATAGATCATAGGTTGATCAAGATTCCATAATTCTATGTGTTGATTTGCTTGATAAGTGCTAGAAGAGAATTTGTGAGATAGTTTCAAATCTTGGTGATTTCTTTTGAAAGCATTTGTTGTTGTTCAAAGGAGTGCTTTGTGCATTGAAGCAGGTTGAAAGAGAAGATAAGGTCATTGCTACATGGCAACCTCAATTGGAGTCATGTTGGAAGCCAATGATAGGCTTACCTCAAGTAGCTATTCATTGTGAAAAGTGAGGATGGAGTCACTTCTTGAGATGAATGATGTTTTGGATATTGTTGTAGGTTTGGAGGAGATACCAGCAACACAACAAGATCAATTGAGGTATGACAAGAGGGGCAAGAAGGCTCTACACATGATAAAGATGAATGTTACCAATGAGCTTCTCAAGGAAGCTGGTAAGTGCACATCATCTTTGGAAGCTTGGAGTTCATTGAAGAAGCTTTATGAATCCAAGTATACTTCTAGAGTGTTGACTCTAAGAAGGCAAATCTTTTCTTGTTTGCAAAATAATGAAGAAAGTCCAAGTACTTTTGTTTTGAGAATGAAAGCATTGAATGATGAGTTAGCTTGCATAGATGAAAGCATTAAGGAAGGAGAGCTTATTCAAGTGATTCTTAATGGATTGTTGGATGCTCATGCTAACATTGCTCAAAGTATTGCTATTCAAAAGACTTTGCCAAGTTTGATGGATCTTCAAGAGATCTTGATCAATGAGGAATATAGGCTTCAAGCAAGAGGTGGATCTACATCGACACTTCAAGAGGATGTTATGTTGTCAAAGGGCAACTTCAAGGGCAAAACCAAAAGTAAGTGGTCTAAAGGACAAGATCAAGTGGATGTTTCTTCAAGTGGCAAAAAGAAGGATAGATCAAAGCTCAAGTGCTTCTATTGTGGCATCAAAGGACACTTTGCAAGTGAGTGCTACAAGAAGAAGAGAGATCAAGGAGACAAGCAAGGTAATCTAACTCTTGATGAGGATGGTTTGGATGTTCAAGATGCAAATGATGATGCTTTTGTGATGTCTTCATGTATGCTTGCTAATGATGGAGATCTAGATCCTTGGTGGATTGATAGTGGAGCAAGTTCACACATGACCTTTCACAAAGAGTACTTCACATCTTTGTGGGCATATGGAGATGACAAGAGGGCGATCTACATGGCCAATGATGGTGAGTGTGCAATCAAAAGAATTGGCACAATTCCTATTTCTCTCTCTACAAATAGGAATGTTCATTTGGAGGATGTCTTGTTTGTTCCATCTATCACCAAGAATTTGCTTAGTGTGAGCCAAATGCTAAGTAAAGGCCTCAAGGTGGAGTTTGATGGAGATTCTTGTTTGATCAAAAGGAAGGATGTCTTGATTGGAAAAGGTAAAAGGCAAGGGAAGTTGTTCAAACTAGATGCTTTTGTTATTGCTAACCAAGTTGGATGTGGAAAGATGAATGTTACCAATGAGCTTCACAAAGATCAAGTGCTTGAGAGGTGACAATGGTGGTGAGTACATATCTAACAAGTTCAAGGCCTTTTGTGTTGAGCATGGGATCAAGAGGGAGTATACAACATCAAGGACCCCACAACAAAATGGAGTGGCTGAAAGGAAGAATAGGACTTTATGTGAAAGTGCTAAAGCTATGAGGTTAAGTGCTAATCTTGACAAACCATTTTGGGATGAAGCTTTGTTGTGTTCCAATTTCTTGTGCAATAGGTGGCCGAGTGCTATTTTGGATGGAAGGACACCTTTTGAGATGCTATTCAAGAGGAGGCCGAGTGTCAACCTTCTAAGAACCTTTGGATGTACATGCTATGTCAACATTACTCTTGATGACAGGACCAAGGAGGATCCATCTTCAAGAAGTATTTTTGTTGGATATAGTGAGGTGAGTAAAGCTATAAGGTTTACATTCCTTCTACTAACAAAGTGATGAGGGGAACATTCCAAAGGTGTCTTCAAGCATGATTGATGGTAGAGTGGATGGATCTAACATTCTTGATTTTGATGAGAAGGATCCTACTTTGGATGGTGGTGATGATGGACCTTCATCAAGTCAAAAGCCAAGGAGAACATCAAGAGAAAGACAAGTACCTTCAAGGCTCACATATGATCAAAAGGGTAAGCAAGTAGTTTCTGGAAATTATGTTGCTTTCCTAACTTCTTTGGATGAGCCTACAAGTGTAGATCAAGCAAGGAAAGAAGAGGAGTGGATCCAAGCAATGGATCTTGAGTATCGATCTCTTATGAAGAGTGGAACATCTTTTGGAGGACCTTCTTGTGTACATGGAGCTATGCAAGTGGATGGATGTTATCTTGCTGTAAAATCAAGTAATAGATCTGGAAAACAAATTTTGTTCAATGACTTTGATAGTCAAGGTGATGATCAAGAGTTGATCTCAAAGGACTTCAACTAGTCAAAAGGAAAGTTGGCAATTTGGAGCTAGTCAAGTGCATCAAAGGAGAGGTAATTGGCGAAGATGTTATGGATCTATTTTTGCAGCATATTTAAGACTCAAGTAAGGTCAAAGGAGCAGCAAGGATCTGTTGTTCAAGTTTACTTTACTTGTTCTATCTCATGTTTGAGCAATTTCATGTGGATGTGTGCAAATTGTCAAGATATGGTAAAACTAGCTACATTGGTGAGCATTGTTTTGATGTTGGATTTGTACTAGAATTCTTGGCTGGTTTTGCTGATGGAAATGAAGCTAATGGAGGCTCATTATGTCACTCATTCATGGTCAAGTCATCAAGGCTTGATGGCATCTTATGGCAAGATGGAGATGGAGGCTCATTCATGGAGTATCATCGTGGATACAAGGCAACAAAGGACAAAGAAGGAGGAGACATGCAAGAAAATGTTGATCACTCACATTTATTGTTTGTTTTCTGTATTTTTCTAGAGAGTTCAGAGTTGGAAGCATGGTGGAATCATTTCATTTACATTCTATTTGATTCTTCATGTTTTAGTCACATTTTTACATGTAAAATTGATGTAAGAAATAGTGAAACATCCTAAGTGGACACTATTCTCTATATCAATTATGGCTGTTTCTATTTTGAGCATTGCATGATCATTGAACGGAGATATATTCTTAGGAAGAAGATCATTCTTATGATGGATCAAAGTTCTATTGGCAAAAACTATGCTAGGAGCAAGCATATTGAGATACAATATCACTTTGTGAGGGAGCAAGTCATTGCAAAGGAGGTGGAGCTTCAACATGTGTCTTCAAGGAAATGTGTAGCTGATATCTTCACCAAAGCATTGGGAAAAGACTTGCTCATGAAGCAGAGGACTTCAGTTGGAGTGTTATCAAAGTCTATGCTAAAACTAGTTGAACAAGGAGTATGAAAGATTCAACTAGTTTCATCACATTTTGCTATATTTTCATATTTGGCATATTGAGGCCAAAGCTTGTTTTAGACTTAGAGGTTGACTATTCAAAGTTCATTAGTCTAAATTTCATTTGAATAAACACTTTCTGAAAGTGTGGAAAAGTTAGAATGCGAGTTTAAGTAGATTCAATTTGAATAGTTGAGTACATTGAATCTAGACCCAAAATTAGTAGGGTTAGCATTTTGGAGGGAAATCCAAGTGGCCAAATAGGGTTTGGACCTGTTATAAAAGGATGTAACTCGTGGAGAGAGTAATCTTCTCTCTTCTCTATCTCATTTCATGCTTATACATGGTTCTCTTGGGTTCTACTATCCATTGGTGCACTATCTTGGTGATTGCTTGCAATTCTATGTGTAGAATGATCTATATTTGTTATTTTTGGATCCACACGTGTGAAATACAGTAGCTTGCTGGATTTTTACGGACATAAACAGTACATAATCATTTCATTAAAGTTTGATCAAGTTCTATTAGGTTGCATCTCAAATTGTGTGTAGATGCTGATTTTTCTACATTGGTGAAATTGGTAGTGTATTTCTCTTTCTAACCAAAGATCATTCAAGTAGATTGGATCTTAAGGATCTGAAATCTTTCACATGACATACATGATTTCTCTCACAAATTTTGATCAAGCTAGGAGGCCTCAAATTTTCCATCGATCTAGTAGTACTCGATATTTCTAGTAATGCCTAATCCTATGAGTTACTACTTGGTCGCCCTTGGCTCACCAATGCAAGGGCCGTTCACAACTGGAGCAAAGGTCGAGTCACCTTTGGTGATTGAGATAGTTCTGTTACCATTGATTCATCTAGGAAACTCAAACCTGCACGCTTCCATGATATAGATTCATCCACTACCAATTCCGTGTTTGAGCCTTACTAGTCTACCAAAGAGAAAGATCATTATGTTGAATTTACTAATATCATAAACTAGAGCCCCAATTTAGCTACGATTGATTGTGTGAGTGCTGATTACTGTGCTCAAAATTAGACTGATTGTATCTATACTCCCCTAGAAAATCCCGAACAACTTCCTGATCTAGACACACCTATCATTAATATCAAATTTATTGATATTCTTCCACACAATGATGAATTGTTGAACATTGCTTGGCTACCTACTGATAAAAAGACAATTTATTTGTAGATGACGAAAATGTCTTGCACATTCAAAATTGCCCAGACAATTTGGAAATTTCTGACATTCAGATCCTCAACTACATGGAAGTACTTCCATTTTAAAGCTTTCCCACAACACTCATCCAAGGTCAAACCAGTTGCCAAAGTTACGATCGAAAAACCTGATACCCAACGATACCATGTCAAAAGACCAAATTATTCGTGGGACCTATGTGAGCAAGAAACCATTATTCAAATTGACGATGATTGTCCATGATATGCCATCAATTTCTCATCCGCACACCTCACGTCCTCCGAAGCCACCACCTCGTGGCAAAACCATGAAGGAGAAGATGAAGATATTGCTTCTCAATCAACCGCTTGGAAATCTCACCACTATTCGGGAAGTTCCAAAAATATCCTTAGCTCATACACGAATCCCAGAACCTCCCAAATCACCATCCCGACAGTTGAAAGACAAGGCCCTCCTCAAATCACTTGCACATGATGTGCCTGCCTATTTTAAGGATTATACGATTGAGGATGTGACTATCCAATTACCACAAGCTCAACGCGAGCCAAATGGTAATTCACCTCACAAAGGCCCTGCACGAACCATCACTCTATCCTTAAGTTGAGGTCATCAATGCGAAGCAGGGCCTGAAGATATTCGTCGTGTGAATCGGGCCCGCTGCAAGATGGAGTGGCTTCACTCAAGAGCTCCTACAACTCAGCCAACTCTTTCTCGACAAGTGCCTTCGCATCCTCGAGCGGTTGCAAGAACTCGACTCAAAATTTTTCAAGCATCTGGCCTTGGAGCTGGTTCAGCTTTGTGAGGTCTACTGTGACTTACAGAGAGAGAGAAGCTTCTGTCTTTATTCTCGTCATTCGCTCCTCCTGCAAATATTTATGGAGGGCGATGTTATGTTGATTCGTAGCCAAAAGTTGTTGTTTCAAAGAATCATTTTGAGTCTGAAAATTGTCAAACTTGGCCTCAGATGTCTTATTCATTTTCTTCAAAAAATCAGCTTCGTTTATTAGAGTCTGAAACTATGCTTCGAGAGAACGATTTCGTTCGATCAGCTTCATGTTGTCTGATTCGAGCATCGAAATGAAATCCATAATTCAAAGCATTGAGGATCTATTTTTACAGGTTCTTCATGATTTGAGTGAGGTGAAGTGCATTTCTATTCAACGTTACTCATTGTATCTCATGTTTGAGCAAGTTAATTTAAGACATAACAAAGTTATATCAGAAAAATAACAAGCATAGTTGAAGAGGGAGTGTGAGAAATTGTCAACTAGTTTGCTTGTCTATTTTTGGTCAAATGGAGGCCAAAATTGTACATATTGTAAATCAAAACTTTCACATGGGTGTTGGTGATTCAAATAGTATTATCAATTATTTCTAGCCAAGTCTTAGAAGTGGCAGAATCAGGTCTCACAAAATAGATTTTAGTTTAAAAAAAAATGAGAACATTCATCAAAACTCAACCACTATCTTGTGAGGACTTGAGTGCTCATAAAGATAAGTTGCAAGATGTTAATGGTAGGGCCTCCATAGGAGGAATTGGTAGCTTTTGATCTTTTGAATTTGCATTATCTATGTGTTGATGTGAAGTTTTGTGTTAAATGATAGGCCTGATGGTTTGCAAGATTATTTTCTAATATTAGAACGATCTGTGCATAAAATGTAGTACTAGTATATGCATCCAAGTTTCTATTCTTACTATGGAATGAAAATCCATAATTTAAAGACAATTTTGAATGTGCTTTAATTCCCATGGTAAAGGAAGGAGAGAGAGAGAGAGAGAGAGAGAGAGAGAGAGAGAGAGAGAGAGAGAGAGAGAGAGAGAGAGCCCAACTCTTGGTGCATAGACTAGTTGGAAGGGCTTGGCAGTTCTCACTTGTGCAAAAACACACTTCATGGTTGTGGTAGCAAAGCCAATAACAAGGTTTCTCTTGGAATGCCAAGAACTTAGCTCACAAAATGTTCACCATTTTGCAATGGCCAATTTTTAGCATGACAATCCCTAGCTACACAGTGTTAGAAAATGGCTCTCATGTAGCAACCCTAATAAATCAATATATATATATATATATATATATATATGATATCTTTGGCTATTGGTTTCCTAGGTAGGCATTGGCAAGACATATCTATTGAAGATCACAAGGATCCGGTTGGTGAAGCTTGGGTAGATGCACTTAATCCATGAGGGTTTAGTTTGTTTCTTGGAAAATCCATTTTTTCTCATCTTGATCCTGCCCTAAAGGCAAAACCGACCAATGGAAAGAGGGTATGCTAGTTGGCTTTAGAAAGAAGTAACTCATGTGACCAGGTTTACGTGAGAGGAGGGGAATCTTGTGTGGTCCACCAGCGGGCCGCTTGTGCGTGAGTGCGAGGGTGGAAGAGGAGTCGGATGATGGATCATGGACGCACCAGGAATGTAAATCAGGCTATGAGGTTGATGCACATGAGACAACCACAGTGAAGTTGATGCAGATGAGACAACCTCTGTTGGAATATGTGAAGTGATCGTCATTTTTTGTACTCGACGACAACTACGATCTCTTTAAATTTGATACGGTTTCTATCTTACTTGACTGAAAAGCCGGAGGCGAGCGGGTGTGTCCATGTGTGTGATATCGTAGCTGCATCAACATCATCACTGTGTGTATATGAGCGATTGTTTGAACAACATGGGTGGCTGGCCACTTTGGGTCCGGAAGCCAGGCCACTACTAACATCATTACGCCAATAGATGAACGGAATGTGAACACATAATAAAGGGAACAGTACTATAGATACAGATTTTACTATACACTGTACACAATCTCATAAATCTCACAAGCACCTGGACAAAAGCTTGCTCTCGTGTAGGTGCTGATTGTACTGCCCCACTTTGAAAAGAGCTGGCATAGATCCGATCTCCACCCGGAGTCCGGACACCAACTTCAGTCCCTCGGATTCCTCCGCTCCTTCTTCATGTACCTTTTTTCTCTCTCTCTCAACTTTTGGCCTTGATGCTGCATTGCTACCTGTGCCTGGCAAGGAAAGGACTATGCCTAGCTTGCTGGTAGAAGGAAGCAAGGAAGTCATGTATGTATGTATGTGTACCTAGAACGCAGGTCTTTGCTAAATTGACGCCAGGTACCTGAGGTGACCCGCTGGTCCTTTGTCCCAGCCTTTCCCATATCGGGAAAAAGCTCAAGTTCCCTAAATCTCCTCCTATTTTTCCAACCTGACAACTATATGATACATTATCGATATTATAATATATATATGCACATTGTATCTTGCTACTGTTCATTAATGTCCAGTACCATATCATAAAAGCTTTATAACTTTATGTGTGACATTAGCTTCCATATTTCAGACATTTGCCATTTCGCCTTTTCGTCTAGGAAGATGCATCATGCATTATGCATACGAAAGCCAAAGTCATGCCGAAGCAAGTACCGAAGCATCCATTGCATTGATTTGAACTTTGACTATGTATTTGAAGCACCTACCTACATGATATGATAGGTATCATCATGATCATCCTCAATGCTCATCATGCTTATGTCTCTTAGCATACCCTTGGTGTTTCTAAGTTTCTTCTTCTTTCTTCTAGAGGTCACTATAACTTATATGACTAGAATACTCACAACATGTACAATAAGGAAAACTAAAAAACGAGGTGAGTGATGGGCCAAAGACTATGAATGAAGAAAGAGTGAAAACACATACACACAAACACATTTGGAGCACAACCTCATCAAGCCTCACTAGGGTACCCATCATAGGCAAGTTGGAGAAGTGTCACTTGTGGCTTTGAGACCCAAGAATCTACATTGCATGTGGAATGAAGAGGTTGTGCTCCAAAAACACACACACACACACACACACACACACACACACATATGTTTGGAGCACAACCTCCTCAAGTGTCATTAGGGTATCCATCATAGGCAAGTTGGAGAAGTGTCACTTGTGGCTAGACCCAAGAATCTAGATTGCTTTTGGAATGAAGAGGCTTTAATGACACAAGCACTATACCAATAAGGTAGTGATAAATAATAATGTTGTTTCCATATGTTTATTGCACATGCATTTACATACTCTCTTTCTTCTCATAGATTTATACACCATTCCACATGTTCCTTGATCTTCAAGATGAGCACTTGTGATGTATTCACTTCCTTAGAACAATTCTTTCAATGTATCCCATGTCTCTTTTGATTCATTGGCATCATCATTATAAGAAGCTCGAGTAAATTCACAGAAATAGTTGTACACATACATGAAACTTTAGTAATATATGGCCTAAATACTAAAAAAATTGAGAATTATGTTCAGGTATATTTAAAAATAGGTCCTAATATTTTATAATGATCATTTTGAAACGGATTGAGGTCTCTATAACTTCAATACTCACAAGAAAGGCTTGAGTACTCTGTGACTTGTAGTTTATTAAAAATAATACTTGGGTACTAAAAGGCTTGTAGTTCACAACGGAAACCAAAAAGTTTGTGATGCACGTAATCCACATCCAAATACTCACAAAAACCTTGAGTACTCCAAACTTGAGAACTCCACATGAGACACAAGTAACTCATATGACAAATATTCCATTAGCTTGAGTAGTTCATACAAGATCAAGTAGTTAGAGCAACCAAGAATTCCATTAGCTCAAGTACTTGAGTATTAACCATTAGCCAATTGCATGCTTTAGGAAGGAGTCAAATGCTCAAATTTGTCCACAAAGAGATCAAACACAATGATAAGGATTGTGCTAAAAATTTGTAATTCAACCTTGAAGAGGGTGAGAGCCCCCCACGTCATGACTCCTACTTGATGTTCCACTTCCTTAGACAAAAGATTCAAACATATTCTATTACTCAAGACCTCATAAACAGGCAAATTCCCCTGCCATTTTGTGTGTGTGTGTGTGTGTGTGTATGTGTGTGTATATATATGTGTGTGTGTGTGTGTGTGTGTGTGTGTGTGTGTGTGTGTGTGTGTGTGTTTGTGTATGTATATATGTGTGTGTGTGTATATGTGTGTATATATATGTATATATATATATACATATATTCACACACACATATATATACACACACACTATATATATATATACACACACATACACACACACATATATATATACATACACACACACACGCGCGTGCATGCACGCACGCACCCACACACACACACACACACACACACACACACACACACACACACACACACACACACACACACACAGTGCAACCCACTTCCATGGCCATTTAGTGTACTTCGTTGACTCTGAACTGAAAAACTAACTACAAAAATAAAAATATTTTTGTGAAATCATTATTGGTGTCTCTAATTGCTCCTCAATCTTGTTGCAGATCAACCCACATAACACAAATTAGACAAAATACTTACTATCCAAATATTATGATGAATGCTATTACAAGTGAAGAGGCAGTAACTAATTCACATTCATTACTCATAAGAAATTGACAAGAATTGATTGAAATAACTAAAATAGATTCAAGATGATATCCAAGTAGTCACTACAACAAATCTTTGATATTGAAAATACACACACTCATCAAATTAGATGGTCATTTGAAGATAAGTAGTGAACAAAAATCCATACATTTGGTATTAGAAATTTATTGTCAAATACAAGTGCACATACCACTATCTTTTACCTCTTTCTCTATGTTTTACTATTGCACTACAATATCTATCTATGTGTTTCATTCTAAAGATCTACATTTGCTTATTTACAAAATAATCATAAATATATCTTGTATTTACTTTTTACAAAGTTGCTGTCAAGGTTGTTATAGGATTTGAATTCTAACAGTCATGAAAGTGACTTGACCATCAATTATGAAACTCGATATCAGTTGAGAAAATGATTGATTTAGTCAAGGTTGAGATGATAGATATCAATTGAGGTCAAGATTGATCTTGACTTAGGGCATGCATCAAGTACCAATGTATTTATGTAGGTTCAGAATTTGTCTTTGAGCCCACATCTATTTGACAATCTTTAAAGCTATTACAAAAACTTGGAGTAGTTTTCTAGATCCAAATTTGAAGACATGAGTACAAAAGTGAAATAAATTATTCAAATGTGGCTCTTCTAGATTCACATTAGCTCCTAGGAAAGGAGAAATTCTACACACCCATTGAATGTGGATTTAGAAAAGGCTTGAATTTGAGACTAAACATTGCATTAAATTTTGATTGCTTGTCCTTAACTAGGGCTTTTGGAGACATCAATGGTCACGTCTTCTTTGCTACAATATTTGAGTATGATCTCTTTGTGCTACTCTTTATCTCTGACATAATATTAACATATCTGCTTTTCAAATGGAATTTTGGATTGAGTATCAATGCAATGCAACTTTGACTATCACATAATAGAGTTGTTGGATCTTCCTGTGTAGGGCTTCGGTTAAGTTCCTTGCCATTCTGAACAATCAGACCAAGAATAAAAAGGCAACTCTTGTACTCATTTTTCAGGTGGAGAGAATTATTATGCTTCTCTCTCTCTCTCTCTCTCTCTCTCTCTCTCTCTCTCTCTCTCTCTCTCTCTCTCTCTCTCTTCCAAGATCTAAATCTCTTCTTATTTAGTTTATTGTAATCTACGTGGTCTAGTGCAAACCTTGTCTCAAGGGGAGAAAGGTACTTCATCACCTTGAATAATGATTTTTTAAGGGGAATAGTAATGAGTTTTCTAAAGCAAAAATTAGAACCATTCATATACTTTAGGCAATCGATCAAAAAAGTAACTGAAACTAAAGTACCAATAAAAATAAGGATTTTGAAAACCAATGGAGGTGGAGAATTTGTTTCAACCAAGTCAAAATTATTGCAAGTAGGATGACATTTAACAAGTATGTGTCAAATCTATGCTTTTATATTTGAAATTAGTGTTGCTGAATTCCAACTAAATTCAATGGTAATCCTTGATATTAGTTAAATTCTGTCATCCAATGAGATCACTGGGATACAATCAATAACTTGGAGTCTATTTCCCATTCGAGAAATATTCTATACCAAGAGTTTCCTATATTCTAGGAACATAACTTTTATTGATGAATTCTGATGACTCTCGAATCATGTGTCTCATAAGCAATATAGATTAAACAAGACAGTTTCTGATGAATTCTCTTCACACTACTTCTTCAATCAATTAACTTTTAACCAGGAGTAATCCAACTACTCGAGTTAATTGCGAATGATTCCGAAATCTCAAATGTCTAGGTGACAAATTCGTTTATCCTGGAACTTATTCCAGAACAACAACCTATTCCACTATGATCCAATACATAAAAATAGGCTATAATCCGCATATGTTACCCACATAACTCATTGCGAATCTTGCAACTCAACTACAAAAGAACTGTATTTCTCATGAGTAAATAACATACCTGGGAAATCTGTGAAGTGAATAATTCCACATCCACAAGTTTCTCAACCAAGAAAATTTTACTAACAAAATTTCTTCACTCAATCAACCTACATCATATCTTAGTATTCAAATCAAGATTAGGTTGACGTTTCAATTGATTCAGATTCTGGAAAGGAACACTGTTTGAACTTGTAAATCACTTCCTAATGTTGATTTGTTCTGAGTAGAGTGTTCATACACCTCCTATTGTGCCCTATAACTTGCAAACTAAAGACAAGCTTTTCTCTCTATGTACTGCATCTCTCAGCTTTCACCTCCTGTGAGGGACTATTTCACACTAGTATGGAGCTCGTGATAGGCCAAATCCATTGATCAACACTGAGAGTCAAGGAAGATCTTATACCATGTCGATAATCAACACCAAGCACTATATTATCCAAATAAAAGAGTACAATGCTCAGGATAGAGAGAGTGAGAGGGTTTAGGAGTTTGACTAGTTCTAAATCTATAGTCTAAAATACACCTTAGCATAGCCTAGTCTATTCCTAACTTCTTGTGTGAAGAGTGAAGATGTCATAAATATTTTCTTGTCACTTGGGCATGTTTACAAATTGCTCCTTATGAGTCATGACATGGGTGCCATAAAAGGCATGGCATAGCATATTGCATCCACTAGAGAATAATGTTGATCTCTTCAAAGTTCATGCTAGATGCACGCTTTGGGAAAGCCCAAAATGATTTGTACATTGATCAATTTTGTATCCATGTGGATAATAAACTAGGACATTAAGTGATAAACTAATAAACTTAAAAGCTATAATAAACTCTCACATATTTGATGATGGTGCAAAAACATAGAAGCAATAGCAATCTTAGTACCATCTAGAAAACAATGCATGAAAAAGTGTGTTGTCCATTGGTCCAATCAAGCCAAAACCACACTAGCATGATGGCTCCAATTATCTTGTCCATAGGAATATATAAAGTTTCATAGGAAAATATATGAGAGTTTGTGAGCTCTATTGTTGTTCTTCTATATGCTCATTCAAAAGTTGCTAGAATGTCAAGTTTCCAAAATTTTGAGTACAAAAATTCCTAAACCCAACAACCTTTGAAAATAAAATGAGCTCTTGTCCAGAAATGAAAGTGGAATTAGAGCGCCTTGCACCAGAGGTGAGTGTCGTGGAGTGAAGTAAGGAGACTGTAAATTTTAAAAGGAAGGAAAGGCTGCAAAATGGCAGAAGCAGGTCAGGGCAGGGAGGGGGTCTGAGCCTTGAGGCCGGGGGCCAGAGCAAGGAAGGAAGAGGATACTACGACTCACGAGGAGCCTACCAGCGTACGATGAAGGACGACACGTCCCGTCTCACTGAGCTTCTTCCATTATGTGGTCGGCCGTGCCACGGCCAACACCAAGTCCCTTTCCCTCGCACCACCAACTCCTCCTCTACGGCGGCGCCAAGATGCCACATGTCCTCTTTCGTTTCGGCTGTCACTCGCCGCTACCTCTCTACACATGAGTGCTTATGTCACTCTTACACACAGATGATACTTGTTGCTTGCTTCACTCGCTCACTCTCACTGACAACTGTCACTCATGGCTCGTGAAGTTAGTGAACGGCAAGACTGTTACACTACCCATTGCACAACATGATCTAATTATTCTATACACACACACACACTCACAGAATCGACCATCCCTTCCCCCAAAACAACCTGCAACAGCAACACCCAGTTTAAACAGTGCATTTCAAAACCCAACTCACCCAAACATTCATCTATATATTATGTGACCGACAATTACGATTTTAACACTCTTCCTCAAATCCTTCTCGTAAATCGTGAGTATGAGTATCTTTTTGTTAAAGACACGTCTTTCTGCCTTGTTTCTTCTTCTTCTTCTTCCTGAGGCTGAGAGTCCAAGAGTCTGCGAATCTGAGACACTGAGACCGGTGGTGACTGGACTCTCAATTTTCAGTGTTCGGCTGTTCGCTGTGGAGCCTCAATTTCTCGTCTTTAATTTTTTGCTTTTTGCAGGACTCAAGTCAAGTCTACAAGGCTAGTTAGAAGTTTGTCTCAACTCTGACAATTGAAGCACGGTGACAAAAGGTACAAAGTACGAGTCTTGAAGAACTGACCACAGTTGAACAATACCTACTTCTAGCCTTGTGGCCCTGGCCCTGGGGCCTGGCCTGCGTATATGCTGCTCTCTGTTCTATATTTACAACTACCTCTGTTGTATGCAACAAAAACTTCCTTCAATATCGGAATCGAGCCCATGTGGGATGGGCCAGTATCTGCCAGCAGCAGGAGCAGGATGAATAGAGAAAACGTATCTTTTTCTCTCTTTCCAAGTTAATTGACAGCAATATCTTTAATATTTAAAACAGCATGTATGGGTGTTACTGAAAAACGTGCACCTAGTTATTTGCCACTCTAGAATGTTAGCACCAAGCAGCAATAGAGATTAAGGGGTCCACGTGTGATTTAGGGTTTTGATAGTGTTAAAGTAATAGACAAAACACAAATTAGCAATTTGGTCCACGTGTGATTTAGGGTTTTGATCAACATTAGTCAATGAAATTATGTTAAATGGACACGTACACTTTTCTTTATTCCATAAGGAAAGTTTTGTTTTCATTTAAAAGTTCAAAATATATTGGCTCTTTCAAAACATGTGTAAACATGTATAAACATGACCTTCAAAATGAAAAGCGTGAAAAGTTAGGGTCTTTGTGAAAGTAAGGTTTCTAAGAAGAGAAATAGTGATATAGTGGTAAGCTATTGTTACGATTTGTTAAAAGATGACTTAGTTGAGATGTCACTCTTAGATGAGTTTGATGAGTATGAAAATGAGAATTTAAAAAAATGCAATCTCTTTTTTGTTTTTTTTCGACTGATTTGAATGTATTGCCTACGAAGTATTGAAATTTGACGGCTTTCATGCCCTTCAAAGGCCAATTCAAACGCAATTGACATGTCCTTGCAATTTTGGGCCGTCAACACTGAAGGTTAGAATTTGTACTGTCAAAGTGACGAGTTAAAATTTATTTAAAATGTCATACACAAATGATAAATAATAAATATATCATATAACATTAAAATTCACTTTTTTCAACTTTCAAGTTTAACATTGGCAAATGCAAAGTGAGAATCTTAAACATCAAAAACATGTCCTTGGAAGATTGAAGTTGCAGCTTTGGCCGTGGCCCTACACTTCAATATTCCAATTTCCAAACTTTTATGGCCTTTCCTTTTTGTTCTACTAGTTATAGGCGTTCCTTCAGCTTTCAACTTTCAACTTTCAAGCTATAGCATGTGGCATGGACCGTGGCCATGCACTTCAAAGAACCAATTTTCAGATTTTCAAAGTTTTAGACCTATAGCTTCAAGCTTTAACATGCATGGGGCCCTAGACTTCAAAATTCCAAATTTCTTTTTTTTGTTTCGAAAAGCTAGCCATAGATTAATAATTTTGTACAAGGTACAAATTGAAATCTCAAAGAAGTCACTTAAAGGCAGAATAGTTTATTAGCCTCTCTCAAAAGCAGTCGAGGGGAAATAACAAAATCACCACTCCCAAATTCCCTACTATTTCTATCAAGCCAAATGTTCCAAAGGGAAATAACTCAAAAGACTTTGCCAAGTTTGATGGATCTTCAAGAGATCTTGATCAATGAAGAATATAGGCTTCAAGCAAGAGGTGGATCTACATTGACACTTCAAGAGGATGCTATATTCACAAAGGGCAAATTCAAGGGCAAAACCAAAAGTAAGTTGTCTAAAGGGCAAGATCAAGTGGATGCTTCTTCAAGTGGCAAAAAGAAGGACAGATCAAAGCTCAAGTGCTTCTATTGTGGCATCAAAGGACACTTTGCAGATGACTGCTACAAGAAGAAGAGAGATCAAGGAGACAAGCAAGGTAATCTTACTCTTGATGAGGATGGTTTGGATGTTCAAGATCAAAAGATGATGCTTTTGTGATGTCTTCACATATGCTTGCTAATGATGAAGATCTAGGTCCTTGGTGGATTGATAGTGGAGCAAGTTCACACATGACATTTCACAAAGAGTACTTCACTTCTTTGTTGGCATATGGAGATGACAAGAGGGAGATCTAGATGTCCAATGATGGTGAGTGTGCAATCAAAGGGATTGGCACAATTCCTATTTCTCTCTCTACAAATAGGAATGTCCATTTGGAGGATGTCTTGTTTATTCCATCTATTACCAAGAATTTGCTTAGTGTGAGTCAAATGCTAAGTAAAGGCCTCAAGGTGGAGTTTGATGGAGATGCTTGTATGATCAAACGGAAGGATGTCTTGATTGGAAAAGGTAAAAGACAAGGGAAGTTGTTCAAACTAGATGCTTGTGTTTTTGCTAACCAAGTTGGATGTGTTGCAAGGGAGCAAATACCTATTCAGGAGGTTAGGCATAAAAGGATGAGACACCTCAACTTCAAGTCATTGGAGGTAATGGCTAGGAAGAAGATTGTGATAGGTCTTCCAAGTTCCTTAAGTGGCATCAAACATGTTTGTGAGTCTTGTGCTTTGTCTATGTCACATAGACTACCTTATATTAGATCTATATCTAGATCTACTAAGCCTTTTCAACTTGTACATTTGGATATTCATGGATTTACTACAATTAGTAATAGTGGAGCTAAGATGTATGTAACATTCATTAATGATTTTAGTATATTTTGTTGGATCTATCTACTACAGAGCAAGGATGAAGTGTATGATATCTTTATCAAGTTCAAGAATGCAAGGGAGAACCAATTTTCCAAAAAGATCAAGTGCTTAAGGAGTGACAATGGTGGTGAGTACATATCTACAAAGTTCAAGGCCTTTTGTGATGAGCATGGGATCAAGAGGGAGTATACAACATCAAGGACCCCACAAAAAAATGGAGTGGCTGAAAGGAAGAATAGGACTTTATGTGAAAGTGCTAAAGCTATGAGGTTAAGTGCTAATCTTGACAAACCATTTTGGTATCAAGGTTTTTATTTTGGATGGAAGGACACCTTTTGAGATGCTATTCAAGAGGAGGCCGAGTGTCAACTTTCTAAAAACCTTTGGATGCACATGTTATGTCAACATTACTCTTGATGATAGGACCAAGGAGGATCCATCTTCAAGAAGAAGTATTTTTGTTGGATATAGTGAGGTGAGTAAAGCCTACAAGGTTTACATTCCTTCTACTAACAAAGTGATTGTTGTTAGAGATGTCATCTTTGATGAGGGGAACATTCCAAATGTGTCTTCAAGCATGAGTGATGGTAGTGTGGATGGATCTACCATTCTTGATGCTGATGAAAAGGATCCTACTTTTGGATAGTGATGATGATGGACCTTCATTAAGTCAAAAGCCAAGGAGAACATCAAGCGAAAGACAAGGACCTTCAAGGCTCACATATGATCAAAAGGGTAAGCAAGTAGTTTCTGGAAATTATGTTGCTTTCCTAACCTCTTTGGATGAACCTACAAGTGTAGATCAAGCAAGGAAAGAAGAGGAGTGGATCCAAGCAATGGATCTTGAGTATCAAACTCTTATGAAGAGTGAAACATCTTTTGGAGGATCTTCTTGTGTAGAGGAGCTATTCAAGTGGATGGATGTTATGGGTAGTCTTAAAAAATGACACCTATTTTGAGAGGACCAATGCAAAGAATCCACACACAAAGTTTCTTCATCAACAATTTGACCAACCTTGGAGGATTTTCAAGTTCAAGTGATCAAGCCAAGTTGATAACTTTTTAGGAGTGTGAAGAATAAAAAGCAGTCCAACTTGTCTATAGGGGTTGATGAGGAAAATCATCTTGCTTGTGCATTTACAAGTTGTAAATATCATTCTCTAGCATGTACAAACTCGAGCTACATGACATGCACAATGTCTAGATGGACATATTTCACTTTGTTCCATTGTATATATCAAAGGTATGTGAATTGAGCACATGACCTTATAGATTTGGGCGAGTTTGAGTTAAGTAGAATTAGATTTGATGACATGCAAAATCAGTTAGTGTGCATGCATGCAACATGCAAGTCAGTATACATGTTCTACACATGTCCAAGTCATCTAGGGAAGTCACATGCAAGACATGCAAATACTATTGGACACATGCATGTAGTTTTGTAGGTTCATAGTTGAGAATTTGACATTTGGACAAAGTAGGTAGAAGTTAGGTGCAATTTCAGCATGCAAGCTGTTAAGTGTCTCTCCTATATATGTACATATCATTCTCATTCATATCTAATGATGAATCAAGCCTTGGTAATGTCATAATGTCAAAATTGGATCTCATGCTATTTTGCATGTTTTGATATTCTCTCTCTAACTCGAGATTGGTGTCTTCTTCATACATTATTTTGGTTATGTATTCTCTCTATTTGTGAGGAATTAGTTTTGCTTTGATCTGTAGCATTCTGGATTGTGCTCTAGCCTCAAATCTGTTGATAGATTGCAGGATTGCTCTATAGATGATCTGTGTGCCACCATAAAGCATGGTATTGATCATTCACACATTTGTTGTGGTTCCCCACACGTGTGAAGTTGCTGGATTTTTTACAGTCTGCTAGATATAACAATGATCCAATCAGCCTATGATAGGGTGTTTTGGCCATTCATTCCTCTTCCTCAAGAGTCTGCGGACAATCTGCCTTGCTCAGTATTGTTCTAGGTATCACGGGAGTATGCACACCTTTGCATTCGAGCAAAGTTGAAGTTTTCAATGATCTTTTGAGTGTATATTTGTTGGTGAAGATACAATTTACCACCTTCAAAGTCTCTCACGATCTACAAGCCTAGATAGATTTTAGCTTATCCTAGGTCAACAATCTCAAATATTTCAGAAATGTCTCTTTTGATATCTAAAATTAACTTATCTCTTCTTGAGAAGATAAGTGTGACATCAACATAGACAGCTAGAATGATTATTTCATTATAGACATGCTTGATATAGACATTTGATTCAACAAATAGAGGTTTGAAGCCCAAGGAACGTAGTGCTTTGTCCTTGTTTCTATACCATTGTCTGGCAGTTTGTTTCAGACCATAGATACTTTTATTCATGTGACATCCGTATTCTGGATATTCTTGGCTTACAAAACCAAGCTGTTGGTCCATGAATAAGTCTTCTTCCAATTATGTGTGCAAGAAAGCAGTCTTCTCATCTACAATATGGATTTTCAGATATTGAGCCACTACATACGTGATTAACAATCGAATTGATGTATGTTTGACTACCGCTGAGAAGGTATCAGTGTAGTCAATCCCATACTTCTGTGAAAATCTTTTAGCAACTAACCTTGCTTTATATCTGATGTTTTCTCCATTAGGATTTGTTTTGATCTTGTAGATCCACTTGCATTCCTGTAAGGTGTGAGCTGCATTTGTTCTCTCTCCTCCTCAGTCCTTGGACAGTCATCATTCGTTAGCATTGTCCCTGCAAGCATTGGAGTGTTCGCTCCTTTGTAGTTCAGCATCCCAAAGTCCTCTAGGATCTTCTGGGTGTATCTAGACTGGTGAAGGTATAACTTACCTCCCTCATAGTCCCTCTCAATTTGTAAGCCTAGGTAACACCTGGCTTCTCCCAGATCCACTATCTCGAAATGTTTTGAGATGTTTTTCTTCAACTCAGCAATCAGCTGCTCACTCCTGCAAAGTATCAGAGTGTCATCCACATATACAGCCACTATGATGATCTTCCCATCCGTAATTTTGACATACACATTGGAGTCGGCCAATAGAGGCTTAAATCCTAATGATTTCAGGGCTTGATCTTTCTTCTTGTACCATTGTCGAACTGACTGTTTCAGACCGTAGATGCTTCTATGCATTCTACATGCATAGTCAGGAAGTGAATTCGAGACAAATCATGGGAGGTGATCCATGTAGACCTCTTCGTCTAATTCACCATGCAAGAATGTTGTCTTCTCGTCCACAATGTGGATCCTGAGGTCATAAGCTGCTGCATATGAAAATAACAAATGTAGGGACGAATGTTTAATGACAAGAGAGAAGGTTTCAAACTAGTCAATACCATATCTCTGAGAGAAACCCTTGGCTACCAGTCTTGTCTTGTATTTCGTCACATTCCCATCTGGTTCGTATTTGAGCTTGAAGATCCATTTGCATTTGACAGTCTGGCGCTTATGTGGTAATGGCTCCAACGTCCACACTTGGTTTTTCCTCATGGACTCCATCTCCTCATTCATGGCTTGGATCCATCTGTCCTTTTTTGGACTTTCAATCGCCTCCTCGAATGCTTGTGGTTCACCACTGAATCCGCGGAACTCTTTTGATGTGGAAGCTGAGCTGCCTGACACATATCTTGCTGGCGCTCTTCGTGGCCTTGTTGACCTTCTAGGAGATCCTCCTGGAACAGCTATGCATTTGAACTTGTCTGCTCTGCTCGGTCCAAAACCATCTTGGTTTACAAGAACTACGGCGGCAGGTTGCCTCTCGAATTTTTCTTCATCAGATTCGTCGCTCGAATGGGAGACGACTCAAAAATCTTTGTTTTTGTATTCGTCTGCTGCTCCCTCTATCACTGGCGGCAGGTCATAGTACTGTCTCTCCAGAACTTTGTAGCTGACAGGGTCGTCATTGGCCATTGTCCTGCTCTCATCGAATCTGATATCTCTCATTGTTTTCACAGTGTTCGTGTCTAGCATGTAGATTTTGTAGTATGCCGAATTATTGTCACCTACTAGGAATCCTTGCTTGGCTTCCTCATCAAGCTTCTACCGAAGCTTATTAGGAATATGTGCATATGCTGCACAGCCAAAGATTTTTACATGAGACAGGTTGGGTTTTCTACCCCACCATAGCTCATGTCATGTCGTGTGAGGAACACCAGACTTATCTGTCCTGTTCTGGATGTATGCGGCTATAGCTATTGCTTCAGCCCACAGTGCCCTTGGAGCCTTTGAGTAGCCCATCATGCATCTGGCTACTTCCATTAGGGTCCTATTCTTTTGTTCAGCAACACCATTGTGCTGCGATGTGTAGGCTGTAGCTCTTCTATGAATGATACCACGATCATTGCAGAAGCTAGTGAAGCGATTCGAGATGTATTCGCCACCTCGATTTGTTCTTTTTATTAAGCATGGAGTAGATACAATGCAAAAAGCTCCTCTTCACAAAGAGGGAGTCTCTTAAATAAGCAAGAAAGCTACTTAGGTGGCATCCTAGTGGAATTTCCACATTTCACAAATTACAAGTGGAAGATTGCTCTCCACTAGTGGTCACCATCAAAAGGTGGCTCACTCTACTTTCTTTAAGAGGGGTCTACTTGCATTTATTACATTTGCTCAGAAATACTAGATCTTACATGGTCATTCCATCTTCCAAGATTCACCAGGAGGCTTACACAGTTCTTACTTGTCTTTCCTAGCTAGTATTTCTTGTCTCTCATACTCGGCTCTCAGTCTTCATTAGTCTCGTCTTCTCAGAGACCTCCTCGGTCTAAGGTGAGAGATGCTCTTCAGTTGCTCTGTCCGAGTATCTTGGGGATTCGTCAGAATCAGCCAACATTATCCCACCCCTAATGTGTTGCAGGACCCACTGCAACTCATATTGGACGATGTCGCTCTGCTTTGCATTGGCATATTCGATCGTCACTTGGAAAAGCATAGATCCTAGTTTGCTTACATAAAACCAAGTGCTTATTGTCGCCAGTTTTTATCACAAAAACTGTCTTTCACGAATTGCCACAATTGGATTAGGATGTCTTATTGCTAGAGGTGGTTGACATTCTCAAAATCGGAGAGCTCCCAACAACTTCATAACTTGCATGCTAGAGTGCTTTCTATGTGTCTCTTTGTTTAGTCACTTGTATCTGCCATTGATGGTTTCATCTTTCGTTTCTTGACAGATTCCATCTTTGGTTTCTTCTGGGAGGTCTGTATCTTCCATTTTCCTCTGGGTGTTTCCGTGGTTCTTCTCTCAGTTGAAGTTCCAGTCTCAAGGAACACCTTTGATCTGTAGGTTGCACAAACTTTGATTATTTGTCTCAAGGGAATGGATTCATAAAATATTGGTGGTAGGAACAGATTTGGATGGACGGTTTGATAACGGTAAGGAAACATGATGAAGGCTTGGTGAAAGGATGAAGGAACTGATAGTTCTATAGTTGCAGCCTTGGACCCTTGCAATGCCGAGCTTAGACCACCACTTGCTAGGTGAGGAGCTTGCTTTATTTGCAGGTTCACGGATGTCTTCATCTTTCATTTTCTGCAGCTCTTTCTTTTGATCCGTTCCTTTGGATCTCTTGGGGCTTCATAAGTTTACCTATTTTTGTAGATCTTCTTCGGCTGAACAACCAATATAGGTGGTAGTTGGTCTCCACAAGACACTTGCAATGATCTATCAGCTGCTTCAGTAAGACTATAAAAAACTGGGAATTTCTCAGAAGAACAGTAAACTGATGATAAACGAACAGATGGAAGGGAGGGTGGTGGTGACAATGGTTGATGGTGTGGACGATATACATGAGAATGGGCGCAAAAGTATTGCAAGAGGTTGGTTGAAGAAGGAGACTAATTTTCCAATGCTTGTGTTTCCCTTTCTGAAGGATCTTCGTCGTGATTGGGGTACTTCTTCTGATCAAGTCGCTTTGGATTGCCCATCTGTCTTCTTAGCCTTGTCATTGTCGACTTTGGGTTTGTGACCTTGGCTGTCGATCTTGCTGGTGTTGTTGCTGGCAGCGTAACTGCTCTAGTGGATCCAAGAAAATCCACTCTCTCCCCCCCCAAAAAAAAATTGTTGGTGGGGATGTTGTTGCTGGTGACTGTTCATGCTCAGGATTGGATCGGCGTGTGGAAAATGTAGTCGAAACTTGTTGAACATGTGACTGGACTAAAGATTGAACAAATTTTAACTAAATTTGTTTCGATCTTGCTGTAGTTGACTTGAAGAGTAATATGGCAATTGTGGTACGTTTGGTGTGTTGCTTAATAGTGTTCATAACACTATAGTGGGGTTTTGGTATGATTATGAAGCCAGTCATTGGGTTTCTAGTTCGGATAATGCCATAGATTATACTAGAAGGTAACTTAAGTTTGAACCCATCACCTCATAAGTAATCCATATCAAATATTCTTTTCAATGATATAAATGTTTTTCATTTAGTAATTCTTGTATTCTCTCCAATCAAGCAAAATTAATTTTATTCAATCTTTGATGCAATTTCCATGATTTATCTACGAAAGCTTGACCATCTTTTTCAATGGTTTTATCATGATAATGTATGTGGTTTTGGAAATATATAATATATATATAGCTCTAATGGTGTTTTTCAACCACTTTGAGCGGTAGCTTTTCCATGTTTTTCACTGAATTAGCAATATGGGATTTATTGTGCTTGTAAGTTGCCATTACGTTTGTTAAGCATAGAGCATATTCTGTAAACCAAAACAGAGACTGAAATCTATTTTATGCTGACTATTTTTTACCTCAGACAGTAAATCAATGAATTATTACTAACTGTAAAACTATAGTTCTTACTGCAAAAGGTAAATCTGTTAGTCATCTCTTACTGCATTACACATTTAGTATACATAGACTAATCAGATTCCCATTCTTGAATTCCATTCATAGTCATTGAAATAATACACAAAATAACATTTACTCATCTTCTATTTGTATTATGAAGTGATTTAGGACATGAGTAAAAACAGAGATGAATAATGAAAATTACCTCAGTCTTTTTACTCTGACTTAAGTTTCAAGAGACTGTCCATAGGCTAAGGTCTTTTCTTCAACAGACATTCGGTTCTTTAATATCTTCATGTTTGTGGCTTTTCACTTTATTTCCAGACTACCGGTTCCCATCTTATTCTTTATCGGGTCATCTTCTTCATTTTACCAATGAGTTTTGAAGCAAGAAGAAAAAGAGGGGGGGGGGGGATCGCTGAAGGAAGGAAGGATATAGACAGAGTGGCAGAGAGAGATCGGACGAGAGAGAGAGAACTCTTGACAGAGATCGGAGAGGGAGTGGTAGGGAGCGGCTGACTGCGAGGAAGAGGGAGCTGGAGTGCTGAGTCAGAGATGGATGGAGAGCACAAGCAGGGAGAGACAAATTTTGTAGAGGAGTTGGTGGACAGAACCGTAGATGGAGAGTGCAGATGGGGAGTGCAGATAGCTAGAGAGCAGGTGCGCAGATGGATGAAGAGCGCAGGCAGGGTGAAGAAGGAGAGAGATCGTTGGAGGAAGGGAGGGAGTAACTGTGAGAAAAATTCGAGAGAGAGAGAGATATGAGCATAGTCAGAGAGGAATAAGATCATTGTGGGAGAGTGGGAGAGATAAGGGAGCGACTAACTGTGAGGGGAGAGAAAGAGATTTTGGCAGGTAGAGAGAGAGAGTAGGTGCGGATGAAGAGCGCACCAACAGAAGGCAACCACCTTCTTATTTCTCTTATGGTATCCAAGAATCAGCACAGGTAGGAATCATAGTATTCTTTTCTGGATCTTCACGACCGCAGCTTCTTCAACAATGGATTTACCTTTCTCTGCTCACTCAAAACAAAAACAAAATCCCTGGTTGAATGCAGTAATGTTCTCTCCACTCATTGTAGGAATGCACTCTCTTCAAAATGAATGATCGCTCTGCTCATTGAATGCAAGGATGCAATCTTCTGATCATTGAATGCAAGAATACTCTCTTCACCAAAAACAAAAACTCTCCTCTTCTTCCCTCTGCAGACTGAATCCCTCCATGCTTCTCCCTCCAATACCTCATGAGAGAGAGAACGAGGTAGTTACCAACCTCTCACTTTCAAACACCATCCATTTTTGGCTTTCCATTGAATCCATTTCATGGAATTCGACTTTACTCATTCTGATAAAAAATTTCAGTCCATTTGACAAGTGTCGATTAAGGATATGTGGGCTCTGAATTATCGAAGAGTCCATGGTAGGACCTCTTCCAACGACTTTTAGAAGTGTATTTTCTTCAAAACTGACCTTCAATAAAGCTTATAGCACCTTTCACATCATTTCTTTGTTTCATTTTGAAAACCATCACATGAATATGCATTTGGCCTCTCAACATAATTTTGAAATTGATCATCCTAGTATATTGCGGTCATTCCCATTGTTTGACCTCGTCAATTCTTTTCTTCCAAGACACCTGAATGTCTTATAAGCATTTTCACCTGCAAAATTTTATTTTGATAGGTATATTTTGCAGTGTCCTCAATCGATAAGGATTCATCGATTTTTATCCAGAACCTCTTCAATTGTGAAGAAATGTTACTAAATCCTTGATTTGAGCTAGAACTCCAAATTTTCTTCAATAATCTTTGATGGATACTAGTTAATTACTGTTTGAACGATTTTGAACTTGCCAACGTATTTTATTTTGTGAAATCTTTTTGGACCTTATGATAAGGTCATGGTGCTAATTCTTCAAGGACATCCTTAATATTCAAAAGGGTATTATTTGTCAAGATCATTGATTTAATTGTCGTATTTTCGCTGGTTTGTTGTTTTCGTCTTGAACTAAACTTTGATTGTCGTTGTTTGCAGGACCCTTAGCCTTTGGACCTTCCCTTGAAACTTAAGTCAGTGCCTTAAAGGTACCTGCTGGGCATCTTTTATTAATCATAGTTTAACAAGTACATTGATCAATTACAACATGGCAAACAATGGCCATTAACAACTATAGATATTTTTGTCCATCAGAGTCACTTATAAGTATTGTTATCTAACAAACTTACTAGAAATAATAAAGTCTTAAAATTAGCTCTAATTCTCCTGATATAACTGTCATTTGATGACTTGATACATTTGAACCTGCCATAGAATTTTATAGCTACTCTTTAACATAGCCACATTCGTATATCAGTAAAAAGTGGCATAATAGCAGATTGTGCACATATGAGATACATCTAGCACATTTTCTTCTAGAAAATTAGCATCAATGATTGTAGTTGCTGAAATTTTGACCAGAAAAATGCACTACATGTTTTTTCCCCACTTAAATGTGAAGCGTCCCCGCGAACAGAGGGAATAGTCTTTGACATTTGATTTTGTATCATAAAGCCATTGATTTAGCTTTACGATCTTTTTATCTTTTCAGCATCTCAAGGTTTTCTTCATCAATTAATGGGCTCAGCACACAATATAGTGTGATGCTAACCATTATTATTCAACAACATGAATCCAAAGGCCATTGATTCAACCTTTAGATCTTTCATCAACATTGTCTTTATCCAAAATAAAAATCCTGCATTACATCCAACCCGAGTCTGAAGAAAATATGCTCCCACTCCCATCAAATCATAATGTAATGCCCATCATCAAAACCATGCATTGTTGGGAAATGTTGATGCAATCTTCATTGTTGTAACAAGACATGAATGCAGTTTCTCAGCTTTGTGTCTAGGTCTTCATATAATGTAGTGCGTGCAATGCAACCTATTCTAAAAGTTGGATCTTCGTCATTCACATTGTGAATAAATCTCATTCTCATAAAAAACCTGTTCACTCCCTTAAATAATAGGTAGATTTTTTTTTTTTTAAGCCAATATTCATGCTAAACCTCACATTTCTACTCTCATAGATAGATTTTGAATGAGATCTGATATTTTCTATTCTTACCAAAGAAATTCTATGATCCAATTATAATTCTCAAGACCTTATGAACAAAAAAATAGAAAACACTCATCATATTCTCTCCACTCATTTTTCCACTCATCACTCAAAAGATCTCACAAATACTCTCAATAAAAGATCCAAGATGGTCTTCAACAGCAACAGATGTCTTCGACATAGATCCATAATCATCAATAAGTGTTTGTTTTTTTTTTTCTGCACTCATCTCCCCACTGGTAATGTTTTATCCATTCCAAATCTTCATATTTCCTCTCAATACCACCGTCATGACACTATTCAACAAAAATGCCCATCCAAGGCATTAGAACATTGCATCCCATCTTCAGATCAATGCATAGTGCAAGTAGACATTGAAATGCAAGGTCTCAGATTTTTCATCAAATGGATGCATACACCACTGTGTCTAATTGATGCAAGTGTAAATTGTGGGTGTTATGCACTTATTAAATGTATCCACATATATACACATATAAATATTTAGTATACTCAAGAACCGTTCTGCACTCATCTGTTTGAGACGTAAAACTTCCAGAAGGGCTCTGTACTTTTATTCCATTATTATCAATGAAAATTGGATTTGCCCCTTCTAAGAATTTGTGTTAGAACATTTCGTTCAATATTCTTCTCTCTATTACTTGTTCATCTCTGATCCAAATATATAACATTAAATCAAAATTCTTTTCCATGGATACATTGGGATTACACCACCAACGTTCTAACTTAAGTTTTTTCGGTTTACATTTGTAACCCCATGGTCTTTCCAACCATAAATATAGATAGTTGGCATAATGTCCTGCCAATCTTACTGATGAACTGCTATTAAATCTTGACCATAAATGAAACATTCTTAAACTGGCACACGCATCAGTATAGGATTCGAATGATCCCAGAATTATAGGCCATCTGAAAAGCAAATTCTTAGACTCATTGGTAGATGCCCTTAGCTCTAACTCTTGATGCACTATAGAAAATTCAGGAAGAGGAATGCATATAACATAATTATCAAAATGTTCATAACAATTTCTATCAACAAATATTTCTTGTCCATACACTGGGGTGATAGGAAAACTGCTTTGACTTGTTATTAATTTTTTGTTTTTTTCTTCTTGCAAATTTTTTTCTTCTTTTTGTTTATATTTTTTAAGATCTATAGAAAATAAGACACATTTTTGTCTCAACATAAATATTTCTTCAGTTTGTTGAAAATTGATCAGATTAGTAGTCCTCAATTTTTCTTCGTATATGAATGATTGGGTTTTCATTTATAATTCTAATGACTTATATGCTCTTTTTCCTTTATCACATTCTAGGGTAAGACTACTGATTTCATTATTATTTCGTATTATAATATTTTTAATTTTTCTGATCTCATTCTTTAGCTCTTGAATATCATTTCTTCTTATTTTTCTATCACTTAGCAAAAATTCTATCTTCTTATCCTTCCTCATATCTTGATGATTTTTTTTAAGAGGAATAGTTGTACGATTTTCATCATCTGTAATTGGTATTATTTCTGGTTCTCTACTCATTGGAATAGGTTGTTTTGGTATAGATGTATCTTGAATATTATCAACTTTTTCTATTCCATTTGAATTCATTGGATGGTTATTTACATCACAAGGCAATACCTCAGTTTCAAGATCCATCTCTTGATCTTGAATAGAAGCAAAACTTATTCCCATAGGCGAACGATACTCATGGTCATTATTCCTGGAATCCATTAGATGCCCTAAAAGATGTAGTATCGGTTCCCAATCCTGAATAAGAAAAAAAATTAAAACACACAACAACCGAAATTACTATATTAGTTTGAATAAAATTCTAACATAAAAAAAAATGTTCTCAACAAGAAATAAAATACCTGTAAATCTCACTGAAACCTATATAATGTGATATCATCTTTTGTAGTATTTTTTTAATCTCATACCATTTATTCTAACAGGTAATTTTCCTCCTTGTAGGTTTTCCAATCCGACTATTATTGATCGATGACATCTTCTATTTTTTGAATCACGTCAGATATGGCTTACTGAGAGGGATGCCAAGATTTCTACGTGAACTCAATTGTGTCTTCATTATCTGATTCCATAGGATCAGAGATCTTAGAGAGAGTGAAAGGCATTCAAAAGATAGAGATAGTTATTTAATCTATAGCTAGCAAAGTAAGATCACTGCACACAGTGCACCATTACTGTGAACCATTCTTGGGCACATGATTGTGATCTGATCATTGTACTCACAACTGCTTAATTCAAATTCTCTATTCTTCTTACGTGTATTGCACTACAAATGCTTTCTGATAGTCTTCTTTCTCTATTGACACTCACTCAATCCGGAATGTCTAATCTCGAAGGTAGCATGGTTGTCTTAGATGCCTAAGTATTCGCTCTTTCATGGTTGTCTTTGACACCTACAACACATTCCTCCATTAGATCTAAGTTAATGCTTATGTTGTCATTTTGGTAAAGATCTTGAAATGTTCTCTATGTTGGAGCTGTGTCTCTTCTTCCGCACCTAATCTATTTGAGAGCACCCCAACAGAAAGTGCACCTTTTTTGATAGAATGATAATGCATTATTGTACAAGCTATTGACCAAAATCAATCCTAACATATAGCAAGTGCACACTCAACAAACTTAGAAATGTAGGTTATCCGTATCATTTGAACAAGATGTATTTATCTTGAGTGAATGTGATTTTTCATGTTTTTGAAGTATGAGCTATAATTTTTTTCCCATTCTATATATAATTCTCAAACTTTAGGATAGCTCCAATTTATGAGTGATTGTGTATTTTTCTTCTACAAGTATTGACCAACATAAATGACTTTTGTGTTCCTTGGTTCATAAATATGATGGTGAATTCAAAAAATGTCATTTAATATTTGAATAATGAGTTTTGTTTTATTCTTCAATATTCAATAGAAAAAATGAAAGAATTTAGTCTATCATTGCCTTCCAACATGAATCCACTTGATGTAGCCATGTTGCAATAATTTGATTCTTTCTTTCAACCTGTTCCAATGCACAAAGCACTCTCTTGAATGTCAAAAAATGAACTCAAGAAGAAATCACAAAGATATGGAACCTCTCAAATCTCTTTCTTGCACCAAGCCTAGCAAATCCAACACATAGAATGAAAGATACTTGATCAACAAATGATCAACCTACAATCTCACTTTTTCATTTCCTAAACTTGAAACACACTCTTAAAAGGTCCAGCAACCTCAAACATAAGAAATCCAAACAAATTTAGTGTTTTGACAAAAGTACAAAAATTTAATCTTGCAAATTCTATATGCAGATGCTAAAAAGTTGATATACTATCTTTAAGAATACATTAAAACCTATTCATAGCAATTAAAGTCGCCACATTCAACCAAGTATAGAGTGAAATCGGCCTACTTCAAATATTTTGCCTTCTATTGAGTTTTGATTCACAAAAATCAACTCTACGTATGAAAAATGCTTGATTTTTCAGTAGAAATCAATCTAGCATGCTCTAGAATTGGTAACTCCTCCAAATCCTTGCTAAATATAGCTGATCTTTCAAGTAACTTGCACCAAAGCTCTGATACCATGTGAAGAATTTTCAGATCACTAAGATCCAATCAAACTCTAAGATCTTTGGTTACTAAAGATGTTAGCAACAAAGTAGAAAAAGAGAAATAAAACACCATGGCATGTGTATTGTAAGTCCATGTGTGAGTACTTGTTAACAAATCTCTACCATGACATGTGTGTTATAAGACCATGGGTAGAAACTTAAACAAATTTTAAACTTCTAAGTTAGAAACTTAAGCTTAGAAACTTAAAAAATTCTAAGTTATCTTAAGTTCTAAGTTTAGAGACTTAAACTTTCTAAGTTAGAAGTTGTGAAGTCTTAGAATGGCAAGTTAGAAGTCTAATCCCATAAGTTATTGAAAACTTATGGAAGGGCCTTCTTGCTATAAGAAGAGAGGCATTTCCCTTGTTAATAACACTTTGAGATTATGACAACTTGCCTTGTGATTATCTTGTTATTTCATTGTGTTCCCTTTGGAAGGTGCATAGCTTGAGGGAAGGTGCTCGGGCCTCCTCTTGCCTCCTTTCCTAGGAATTCGTTTGTGGCATGCTTTCATGGATTTATGCTTAATTAGCCGCAACCTCTATTGTTCATCTCCCTTTGGGTGTTAGATAGGATTTAGATTAAACACCTTACTAGTCGGGAAGCCTTAGCAAGTTATAGTTTAGTTAGCAGTTCTTGGCTAGTTAGGAAAGCCTTAGCCAAGCCTTGGATTAAGTTTAGTTCCGAGCACTAGTTGGGAAGCCTTGGTGATCTCCTTTTTGTTCATGCTCTTTATCTTTTTTGTAAGCTTTTATATAGATCTTAGGAAGTGGACTATTGGGAAAGAGGGTTGTGAGAAACGAAAATAGTCTGAAAAGAAACAAACACGAAAGAAAACGAACTCGAAACTCAAAAGAGAAACAAACTCAAACAGAAAGTGTCCATGCGTAGTGGAATAAGCTATCTCACTCTTTCCTTAAGCATGACTACGCATATTAGACACGAACAGAACATTAGGGATAGAAATCACGTTCGAGCTGATTACGTAGCCAAACATTGAGCATCAAAACATCATAAAGATAATTTGTCGTGAACAGCTAGACAAATTATTAGTCACGAATTATTCACGAAGAGCTACACTGAGGTCGATTGATAATTAGTCGCGAAAGACAAGACTAAATATTAGTCGCGAATTGCTAGACTAATAATAATTCACGAAGAACAGACTACCAGATTAAACAATAAGAAAGTCAAACAGAATGTAGAAAAAGCATTGCAATATTGACGCAAATTTGAACACAGAATAACATAGATATAATCAGATTAAGTATAGAAAAATATACAGGTCAATAATGCAGGTGAGCACAAGACAATAGCAGACGAAACCGTGTGCTTCACAAAGCTAATCCAATTTGTAAAAGTGATAAGCCTATTACTGACAATACAAAGAATCGATGCATGAAAGCATCTACTATGTCTATCTCTGATAAGCTTCTGATGTTATGTAATGCTTCATACACTTAATGCTTGTTTCTCACTTATCGTATGTGGATACGCATATGGTATTCAATATATATACATAATTTTTACAGGTGTGCAGATGAAAAAAGTACAAAGTGGATGTGCTGTCTGTGAGAGATCGTGAGTGGCTGCTGTCGTTGTCAAATTTGATTGCACAGTTGTATGGGATGAGCGTGAGAAGGCCGTGACGTCAACCTTCGCTAAAGTAAACGTTGATGAAGATGCGAAAAACGTGACACTCTAACAAATGCCTTAAAAACTGATTTACAGGGTACCTTAAACCGTGAAGGGCACCTTTGGCATTTGTAGGACAGTGTCGCTTTTTTCGCCTTTTTTGCCTATGGAAATTCACTTGTATTTATGCAAACAATCACGTTTTATTTGTCTGTCTTATTTTACATGTAAATATGCAGACTGTGCGACAATATGAGTAAAATGTAGCAACATGAATGGAGGCAGATTAACATAGGATTTTGGAGAGTAAAGAAGATAAATCCAACACCCCCCCCCTTAATCTGGATCCGTGAATGCTTTGATCTTCAGACTAAGCAAGGCACAAAACTTGTTGTGTGCATTAACACTTAATGTCTTTGTGAATATATCTGCAACCATGTCCCGCGTTCTATAGTACGTTAAGCCTACCTCCTTGTTGAGAACCTTGTCCCTGATGTAGTGATATCGAATTTCAATGTGCTTATTCCCAAAGTGAAATCTAGGGTCTGCTGATAAGGCAATAGCACTCTGATTATCACAGAAACAAAATTGTAGGATTGTAGTGATACAAATTAATGTCTAACAAGAAATTTCTCAACCAAAACGTTTCTTTAATAGATTGAGAAACAGCTACGTATTCTACTTCTGTAGAAAAAAGAGCGATAGAGGTTTGCTTACGACTGTTCCATGAGATAGGACTACCATTGAAGAAGAATGTAAATCCAGATGTGGACTTACGATTGTCTACATCTCCTCCCCAGCTTGCATCAGAATATCCACTGAGTTGATGAAGATTGTCATTCCTGACTTCTCCATAGCAGATGCACTGATCCATGGTAGCTTGAATATACCTCATGACTCTTACGAGAGCCTTCCAATGGGTAATGCCAAGATTAGCCATATATTGGCTGAGTGAGCTTACTACAAAATAGATGTCCAGTTTTGTACAGACCATTGCCTACATGAGAGATCCAAGTATCATTCGATAAGAATAACTTTATTTTGCCATTCTGGTTGTGGTTGTAACGTGGCAATGATCTCGGCCCTGGTGGAGTATTGGCTTTGATCAATGTCTTATTTGCCTCCCCTCATGTTGGGAGGGTATTTCCTCTTAAATTTCTCTGACTCCCTTGTGTTAGCCAGTTTGCCTTTGGGCCTAGTAGGGGAAGTTGTCCTACGCAGCTGGGATGGCCTTGCCAGATAATCACCTAGGGCCTTAGTGCCCGTATCTTTCTCTTTAGCTCGCTCACTTGTCGGTGGCTCAACTGCACCCGTGTCTGGCCTGGGAGAGACCTTTCTCGTTTCAGTTGATCTGCCAAGAAGTCGTCATCACCTCCAATGTCCGTGTTAGTTTCTGGAAGGTCGTGGATGGAATGATCTAGGGAGAGGGGTGCGGGGGTGATACGTTTAGGAGGAGGCGGAATCAACAAGTTATACGCAGCACTGGGGGAGTGGAGTTGTTGGAGGAACTCATTCCGTCGGGCTTTGTAAGTGTTAGTTGGACCTTTTGATGGGCCCATTATTTTGCTAGGAGGTGATGAAGAGAGGGGAGATAGAAGAATTGTGTAAGTTGGAATGAATGTTTGAAAAAAAAAAATGTAGGGTAAGAGGAAGGGTTAAAGGTGGGAGGGGGTAGGGGTAAAGTCATGGAAGCAGCACCGGCTCTCCGGCCACCCGATCTCGAGCTACCGTCTAAAGGGTGGGTTTGCCTGCCTTAATTTCCTGCACCATCATTCCCATCATCATCCCTCGGCTTTGTTGATTGAGCACCTGCTTGAGCCTTGCACGCCGTGTCCCATAGTTGGTTCACCTTGTCCACGATTTGCTACAGGGCCTTCGTAGTGTCTTCCAGTTGCTTCTGGGACTCCAAGATGATCTTCTCTTGTTTGGCCACAATGTTTTCAAAATTTCACTTTTCGGCTTCCCATTCATGGATTAGCCTTACGTATTTTTCCATCTGGATGGCTAAGGCCTGTGGGGCCTGGAATTGAATGTCCTCGGGCTTGACTAGAGGTGCGACAACTGTCATTGCACTTGATGATCCATCTCGTACTTGGTCGATTTGGACTATCTGGTGCTTCAGTTGTTGCTGGACCTCTTCCAGAGTAGACTTCTGTTCGACCATCACGAATTTGGTTTCCACTGTTTCTTTCTCTTTCTGTTTGACTAGTCTTTGATATTGCACAATCTCTTGGTCTTGATGCTGGACTCTGCTCTCGAGCATTTGGTGCTGGCTCACCAACCAATGCATGTGGTAGCTCGTTTCGGATAGGCCAATCATCGAGTGCTTGGCTGCTTCAGTGAGCTTTTCAGGGTTAGTGAGGGTTGGGTACTGATCTGGAGTGTGGGATGGTGAGGCTAAACCAAAAAATCAACGCGGTGTTAGAGCTAAAGATCGAGGTGGAGGTGGAGGGAGTGAAGGGATGATGTTTTGACTGTTGTGGTGGTGGTGGTTAGTGGAGGGGTCTGACTTCTTTTTGGCTGCGTCCCCTTTTCTGGATCGTCGTCGCTTATTTCCATCAGGTCCTCAGCATCAAAATATTGCAACGTGTCCAGTGTGTGGACTTGCTGGGCATGTGGTTGCTGAGCCGCTTCTGTGTCCTGGGGACTGGATATCCCCAATCCTCCCCCCCAAAAAAATTTGTGGTGGGGTGGTGGCTTCATCTGATTGACCTGTGGCTTGAGTTACTGCTGTATCAGGTGGTTGTGTAGATGTAGTTGCTCCATCACCCCCGTTGATGACATATGAGGGTGACGAGTGTTGTTGTGATGTCGTGGATGAGCTGCCTGCATCTGAGGTGGAACCATCTGAAACTGATCCCACCGGTGATGTGCTCCCAGCTTGAAGCTTCTCTTGCCTCTGTTGTTGCTGTGTGCCCGACAACTGAGCCTTTGAGGTATCTGCATGTTGAGCTCTGGAAGTTGCAGCTGTTTGTAAATCCTGTGGTGGGCTTCTTGGCTTCTGCACCAGAGGGAGGATACTGGTGTTGACTCGTTTAGCCTGGGATCTCGATGGTGAAGTGTTCCTTGCACGCTTGGACTTCTTGTGTGCAATGAGAATTTCCCATGCCTTGTCCGCAAGCTGTAGTTGTTGTTGAAGCTTTTTCTCGTTCTGTACTTGGTGAGGAGTGATATCTGTTATCAGATATCCCAATACTGTGATGGGCTGCTTGTCCTTAATGCACTCATGAAGAAAATTCGAAACAAACTATGCCCAGTCATAGAGATTCTGGAAGTGCAGTCATGAATCTGCCATCATGTGAAATAGGGACATGGATACCCTCTGCAACTTTTTCCTTGGTCGTTGTGTGCACTTTGTCAAGTACGCACATGCCGCTTGTAATTGGGAGTCATTGATTGCGTCAACTTGATACCCATCCTTGTTTTTCCAGTTTGCCACTGATGGATCAATAAATTTGAAATACGCTATCTGCTCGATTTTCTTAAGTGTTCTCGTGACAACATTGGGTCCTCTTGGGAACCCAAAAGGTTGCAAGTCGGCCGGTGCAAATGATAGGTTGTAAACATAGTTCCTCACAGGAGGGACTATTAGCTGGCACGACCTTGCAGTAGCATTGTAGTTGGTGTAGATCATGTGCACGAGATAGGGGCTTTGATACCTCGTTAGGACAGTCATTTGAAACTCAACTGTTTGAAGAAAAGGTGTTGCCTGTTGGTAACAATGTTGCATTTCTGTAATGTCCAATGTGGATAAGTGGATGTCGAGCTTATTGGTTGTGGGGTCATCAGAGCTGGAGGAAGGGTTGGTAGACATGATGAAGAAATTGAAAAAAGGGTGTCGGTGGAGATGGGAGCGGAGGGCATTGACTGAGATGGAAGGAAAAGGTGTCGGTTGAGATGGAATGAAAATGCGTCGGCTGAGATGGAATGAAAATGCATCGGCTGAGATGGAGTGGAAAATGCATCGGCTGAGATGGAGTGGAAAAGGCGTCGGTTGAGATGGAAGGAAAAGGCGTCGGCTGAGATGGAAGGAAAATGCGTCGGCTGAGATGGAAGGAAAAGGCGTCGACTGAGATGGAGTGGAAAAGGCGTCGGCTGAGATGGAAGGAAAAGGAATGGATTGTGAGAAATTGAGGATGGGAAGGAGAGTGAGTGAAAGTGGAGGTGTTGTGGATGGAAGGGTATGGAGGATGTGTGGTAATCGAAGTATGGTGTGAACAATGGGTTGTAGAGGTTCCGAAAAAGGAGATGTGGGTATATGGTTGTGACTAAGCGGAAGAGGTTAAGACAGTTGTTTGGAGAGGATGAAAAGTGTGGAAGATTAAAAGTTGATGCTCAATAGTGTAACAGAAGCGTTTGGAATGCTTGTGTGACACTACCCCTCAACATGCGAAATGTATCAAATGCTTTGTTCTCCACTGGCGATATTAGGGTTGGAAACAGTTTGTGATGGCGCTCTCAATGAAAAACACATGAGGATGGCTGAAACTGGGTGGAGATGGTGTAGAAGCACTGACGAATGCACCGGATGAGAGAGCATCAGGATCGTGTAGGAGAGTCTGAAAATCGCCAGAGGATCGTCGCCAGGGAGCTCCAGAGTTCGCACTTCCCTGAGGTGCGAATTTGTCGAAGTGATGGCATTTATGGACGCCTTTGGGTGGGCGTGGGCACGATGAGATGTATCTGTAGCGTCGGTCGAGATTTTAATAAAGTCACGTCGGTCGAGATCTTATGAAAGTCCGTCGGTCGAGATTTTATGACGATCCGTCGGTCGAGATTGAAGTGGATCCCGTCGGTTGAGATTGAAGCGGATCCAGTCGGTTGAAATCGAAGCGGATCTCGTCGGTTGAGATTGAAGCAGATCCCGTCGGTTGAGATTGAAGTGGATCCCGTCGGTTGAGATTAAAGCGGATCACGTCGGTTGAGATTGAAGTGAATTTTGTCGGTTGAGATTGAAGGGGATCCCTCGGTTGAGATTGAAGTGGATCCCATTGGTTGAGAATGAAGTGGATTTCGTCGGTTGAGATTGAAGTGGATCCAGTCGGTTGAGATGTCAAAACCTCAATATGAAGGAATGGATCTGTTGTATGCAAGTGAAGAACTTCAAGGGGAAAAAATATGATTGCGGCCCAGAGTAGAAGTTCTTATGAAAATAGTGTATCCCCAGCGATGTTTGTATGTTGGAGATGCCAGTTAGACACAAAGATGAGGTGGCTAAAGTGTGAGAACCAGTTCCTATGGTGTAGCCTATCATTTGCTGATCTAGGACCTTCATGACCATGAGTATGTACAGGAAGGCATGCAAAACTAGAAGTAAAAATTAAATTAAATTAAAAATAATAAAATAAAGAGAAATGTAGAATATGTACTAGGAAAAAGATGTTAAATTGGGTCAACAAAGAACAACTCTTCATAATACCGCCGTAGACGACCACCGTTTACGATAGTGTCTAGGAGTATCCCGTCAAGTGTTTGTAATTGGACGGCACCATTAGGAAAACTTTTATTAATAAAGTATGGCCCATCGCTTCTGAACTTCGATTTGCCGGGGTGCTTCTTTGATGTATAAAGAAGCACCTGGTCACCTAAGTGTAGATCTTTATTGCGCAGGTGACGGACATGCCAGACCTTTTGGCATCGTTTGTTAACTAGTTGTGCGTGATAAGATATTAGTCTTGTCTCGCATAACTGGGCTAACGTAAATAGCCTGGTTTTGACTTGTTGTTCTATTGAAGCCTTTTCACAGAGATGTGTTGAAAAAGCTTCCGTAACTCGTAGCGAAGGTACTAAGAATTCTACGGGCATTACCGCTTCTTGACCATATACTAAGTGGAAAGGTGTAATCCACCCAGTGGCTTTCTTCGGGGTGGTGCGGTAAGCCCAAATAGCTGAGAAAAGTTTTGTTTCCCAATCAGAGCGACTGGTTTCAACTATCTTAGTTAAAATTTTACAGATCGTCTTGTTAGTGGATTCAGCCTGGCCATTACACCTAGGATAGTACGATGTACCTTTTCTGTGAACGACCAGGTAATGGCATAGGAGGTTATCAACGACAGCATTTAAAAAATACATGCCGCGATCACTAACAAGCTCTATGGGACATCCAAAATGTGTAATAATGTTTTCGTAAAGAAAACGTGCAATTGTCTTTGCGTTGGCGTCCTTCGTTGCTCGAGCCTCCACCCACTTAGTGGCATAATCTGTGGCTATGAGGATGTATCGAGCTTGGGTATGTTTTGCTGCTGGACTGATTGGTCCAACAAAGTCAATCCCCCACTTATGGAAGGCTTCGTCTTCTATAATGGGAGTCAATGGTGTGAAGTCTGCTTTGGTATTTTTCTTTGCTCGTTGACAGACATCACACGCTTTAATGACAACAAACGTGTCTTTAAACAAAGATGGCCACCACAATCCTGCTCGAAGGATAATCTTCGCTGTGGCTTTAGCAGAAAAGTGGCCACCTCCAATGCCCTCATGAGCCTGAGATATAGAGGAAGAGGCAAAAACCAAAGGGGAAAGAGCAAAAAAATATGCCAAGCCGCGATATCATAAGGGTTGGTAGCTAAACAGGTCAAAGGTAGTCGAAGAGCTCTTTGAATGTCAAGGTGAAGGGCCTTAGGAATGCGGGGGCATAAAGGCGTGGTCGAGGAAAACCAAGATAAAAGGAGCCCGAAATATCAAGATTGCGAGCCCAAGCCCAACTTGAGTCGCGAGGAGAAATTGGAGTAGGATGAGGGGTTTGGGTTGATTCTAAAAAGGAAGCTCATTGTTGGAAGGTACTACAAGCATTTTGATGTCTGGAAAGGCCCGCACCCAACATATATAAACGTCCGCAACCCGGACAAGGTACACGAGAGGGATGAGGTATAGGATTCTGTGAGGATGACGAAGGAGAAAAAGTAACAACAAATAAGTGTTTCTGCACCCTTAAACCACGAGGCTCCTTTTAAATGACTTTAATCACCAAATAAGTGTTTGTGCACCCTTGAACCACGAGGTTCCTTTTAAATGACTTTAACCACTCTTCAATCAAATCGTGTACAAAGCATCTAATGCGTTATTGATTAACTCTCGCGAGAAAATTTTAATGGTCGTAGAAAGTGCTGATAATCATGCTCAAGTATTGATTAATCATGGCTAAATGTAACCAACAGAACCTGCTTTTATCAACACATTGACCATCAAAGTCTCACATGGTTCAAAACTAATGCAGTGACAGTAATGGGAAACCACCTTAAGTGAGTTGAATGACTTATAATTTGCCATTTTGACCACATCAGTGTTTCGCTGTCTGATGGGGTCGTCATTCCTGGATTTTTAATGGCTGGCCAGTTACCTACACATGCAGAAGAACGTAGAACCTGCGAATCTAAAATGAATTGCTAATAGTGAACTCGCTTCACAAGCTAGGAATTCAGATTTTGATTGCGAACGCATCTCCATGTAAACTGCCTGCGAACCCATTTCAACTGCAGAACGATCCCACTGTCATTTCGCTTGCAAACTCACCTGGCTTGCCAATTCATCATTGTTTGTGGCCCACAATACCAAAGGAAGAAACGTCTTGTTTCCATTAATAAAAGGAAACCCCTTCTAAAATCTGTATGCGATTGCGAACCCCCCATCTCGGGATCCCACCTTTGCTATGGGCTGTGAACTCAAGTCCATTGATCTTTGATCTTTGAAGTTTGAAGCTGCCTGTGCAAGCCTGCTTGGCAAATGCCCTTGTACCCGACGACTCATAATTGCTGTAGGTCATCATTAGAGTAAGCGACCTGAGAATCTGCCCTCCTGCCCTACTGTTTCAAACAAGATAATTCCCTAGTGGTTTGTGCCAATGTCCCATTTGAACCAGGCAAATCCCTATGACATGTTCATGGGGAATACTTAAGGAGTGCACTCTTGGACATGCACTCCTGGCCCACATGCACTCCTTGGTCCCACTCCATCGAGTGGACAACAAAACAAGATATAACAAGATATGTGATCCTTGGGATGGAGTGAGGCCTGTGGAGTAGAGGCATTGCAGGTGCACTCTCTAATGAAACCTTTTGCACCATGCTCATGTTGTTTTCACCTAAGAGCATTGTTGTGATGTTTATATATTTAAGAAACATTGCACTCTTTTTCCACCTGCATGATATATAGTTGAGATTGCAAATAGGCTCATGTGTGTGTGTGTGTTCATGCATGTGTGTGTGTGTGTGTGTGTGTGTGTGTGTGTGTGTGTGTGTTTGCACCCGCACGCACATGTTGCAAGACCTAGAGACCACCTATGTGGGACCCACTACCCTCACTGCCCAAGACCTTGCTTGCTCCATGACACGCTGCTTGAGCCCGTGCTATTATATGCCTGGTTCATATTTGAGCTATTGGACGCCTGAGCTCCCATTACCCAATTCAAATGTGGCCTGGTCAATGCCAATAAGCATATAGGGCGAAGCTACTCGAGGAACTCATGCTTGCTGGCAAAACCTGCCATTGGAACATGAAATATTCACCTTCTAGGAAAAGAGAGAGAGAGAGAGAGAGAGAGAGAGAGAGAGAGAGAGAGAGAGAGAGAGAGAGAGAGAACCTGAGCAAAAAGAGAAGAGAGCGTGAGCAAAGAGAGGGAATGAAAAAATAGAGAGGGAGAGTGAGAAGAGAGAACAAGGAAAGAGTAGGCAAGCCATAATTAATGAATCGAGTGCAAAGGTCATCAAAAAGACTATTGTCAAGCGTAAAAATTGTCTTGGCATTTTATATTTGGCTAGAAGAATTATTAGATTTTCACTTTTTATGAGATGCAATGTGCTGCCCCACATCATTTATGGACATTTTACGAGTTGTGAATTGCTTTTGAAAAGTTTTATGGACTTCAAGATTTGGTAATATTTCACATTTTTCTTTGACAAATGATAATTGGCTTCACATTTCATTTTCAATAAAACAACTCATGCACAAAGGTGAACCATAATTTTTAGAGGAATGTTCTTTGCAATATTTAGGCCACTTCAAACATATGAAGTAAAATGCCCAAAGCTATCATTTACTTTTGTTTTAAGACCTAATTTATTTTAGAGTCCAAGACCGCTAACAAATAATAATAGTGATTTTTACTTCAATTTTTCTTACTTCTTTCCAAATATCCTCTCAAACATTGCTATTCATTGTAGTTAAAAGGCAACCTGATCACATTTTTTATTCAAGTCAAGAAGATAATGTATAGAAATGTCAAAATATTGAAAAATCTATCTAATGTTGTGAGTATGGGTCCTAAAAATGCCAAAGATAAATTGAGCTCTTTTGGCTTAGTAAAGACCCATCTTAGAATAAAATATTCAGGGTAGGTAGAAGTAGAAACTTGAGCTACCATAGGAATTGCCATTTGTACTTTACATGCCACACTTAATGCATGAAAAGACTAGGTGGCACATTTAGACATAGTGAGATGGCTTGGATAAGTCTAGATAGCTTGAGAGGTGGATCCACAACTCCAATTCAACTCAAAGTAGGAGAAAAGTCCATGGATCTATATATATGCGATGTACTCTCATTGAGAAAATGATGAAATTTGTGTGTAATGCAAATTTGGAGACAAGCTCTTTGTGCGCAGGAGCTGAAGCTTTCAGCTTCTTGGATGGATTCAACGATTATTTCCTTGTTCAAATAGCCCCTGAAGATAAACATAAAATAGCATTTGCCACAGAGAACGGGGTTTACGCTTATAACATTATGCCTTTTGGCTTATGTAACACGCCCTCAACATTCCAACGGGTCATGCAACTAGCCTTTCAAGATCTATTACGTCGGGTCGTGGAGATTTATCTCGACGATCTAGGTGTACATTCTTCTGCTGCTACGCAGCTAGACGCCTTGGAGAAAATCTTCATTCGCTGTCGTAGGTTCGACATCTCACTAAACCCTGATAAATGCCAAATATGGGTCACCCACGGGGTTGTACTCGGGCATATAATATCAAAGGACGGTATTTCTATCGACCCGTCAAAAATCAAGGTTATCGTGGACATGCCCCCTACCTGCAACAGTGAAGGAAGTATATGTCTTCCTCGGTCATACCAACTATTATCGCATCTTTATAATCAACTATGTCGGCAAGGCACGCCTCATTTATTTAGTTGTGTGGATCCTCGCTGGACCGAAGAACGAATTAAAGCCTTTGAGGAGTTGAAAACAGCCCTCACAATGGCTCCCATACTCCGCTCGCCAGATTACACGAAAGAATTCCATGTACACAGTGATGCAAGTAAGTATGCCATTTGAGGTCTTCTTGCACAACTGGACGAGTATGGCAAAGACGTTCCCATACGTTTCTTAAGCAGACAACTGATGCCTGCTGAAGTAAACTATACAACTACTGAAAGAGAAGCATTGGCAATGGTCTACGTTGTACAACAACTAAGACATTATTTATTAGGCCAAACCTTTGCTTTCTACACAGACCATCAAGCACTTCTATATATCATTAATAAGTTCTGTAAGACGGGACGAATAGCTCGATGGCTACTGATTTTGGAGGAATTTAATTTTCGTGTAGTCATTCGGAAAGGGACCCAACATTTCATGGCGGACCACCTTTCCAGACTACCAAGTGCTAAAAAAGCAACTACACCAGTCAACGATGATCTCCCTGCTGCATGCCTTTTTCAGATCGATGCTACACCCTTATGGACTGAGGAGATCACTCAGTTCCTCACAATAGGTCGACTAAAAGAAGGCCTGAGTACAACGGGAAAAAGAATTTTTTTAATAAAAGCAGTGCCCTTTCAGTTAAATGCGGGACAACTTTACAAAAGGGACATTGATGACATTATTCAACGATGTGCTTATGAATCTGAGATACGACCGATGTTCCGACCCAGTACGTTCTGACACAAAAGAGTCAGAACAGGTTTCTAAGAGACACATATATAACAAATTAATTAATACTTTATAAACTAAATAATGTCCACAACTTATATGCGACATCAAACCACATATTTACATTTGTCATTTATTATAAGTCACAAAATTCTCTTAAACACATGGTCATTTTGTACCAACCATATCAAATCATCTACTTGTCTTATATCAAATCAAAATATAATTAATACTCATTTGTCCTT
>MU834521.1:0-46414 GCA_029204225.1 Diphasiastrum complanatum | reverse complement strand
GCAATTTGAAGAAAATAGTTTTTGTGGTAAAGATCGACAACAATAAGCACTTGGTTTTACGCAAGCGACAAAAAACTACGCTTTTCCAAGTGACAATCGAAAATGCCAATGCGAAAGCGGAGTAATATTATTCAACATGGATTGTAGTGGGTCCTGCAACACATTAGGGTTGGGATGATGTTGGCTTATTCTGACGACAAATCCCCGAGATACTAGGCCAAAGCTATCCAAGAGCACATCTCACCTTAGACTGAAGAGGTCTTTGAAGAAGAAGAGATGAATGAAGAATGTGTAGGAAAAATGGTAATAATTTTTCCTCAGAGAACATGATGAAAGTTTGAATAAATCAAACTAATATCAGTGTCTTCAATCGGGTCTGTTTATGGTCTATGTACTAATAGAACAATTTTTGCCTTGATTGAATATAGCATGCGGAATTAAGATGCGGAATTAAGAGACAACTTAAGACAATTTCAGACAATAAGAAACAATTGATCAAAAATGAATTTGTATAACTCTGAATCTGAATCATCAATTTACATCTCTTGCTGTCTTATCTTGTTGTTGTATCTCTATGATCCATAGATTGCTTGTTTCTCAGCGAGTTTGAATCCCTCTCCAAAATCCGAGTTCCTACAAGCAAAAACACTGATGATCTGATGTATACACCCTCACCTCTTCAAAGCATGAAGCTCTGATACCATGTGAAATTTTTAGCACGTGTGAACCTCACCACAAACCCTACAAGATCTTAATGAGGTGTTGTGATTGCACAAGATTGATCAAAAAACAGTATGCTTGAAAAATCTAAGGCAAGAGCACAATGACATACATCAGATGAAAAAATCTAACTCTTCACTATGAGAAATGAATGTCAGAAATAATTCTAAGTATTCAGTATCGGAAAAAGAGGCTGCTCCCGGGTCGAGAGAGAAAATCAAGTATAGAAAACTCGGGTAGAGAGAGAATGAGTCCAAAACACCAAAATCTCAATATTCACAATGTGGCAAAACATGCCCAACTTCTCCTACATGAGACGAGACTCAAATTCCTAGTTGCATGGAAAGTCCACTTAACTGAACTAATTCACCTACCATAGATCCACATGTGTAACTGCATGTGCCCTCAGCCTTCTACTCTTGATATCATTGTCACAAACCAGCTCGTATTCTATGACCAATCCACCCATGCAATCATTCACGCCTTCTTGGTCGGAGCGATTAGAATTTAGGCCTCTCCAGGCCCCAAAAAGATGGAACCCACCAACTGAATTTCCAATGGAAAGCGAAACAATGTGAGAAAGAGGAAATCAGGATCGGGACAATAGCCAACTTTCTAACTTTATTTAGATCTCCGAACATTCCTAGATGAGTGCCCCCCTTGTAACACTTTCCAAGCAACAATTTTGTCATTTATTTTATTCATTTCTCATGATTCTAGGTGCCAAGTTTTTCTTTTTGTTTCAATGATGGCAAGTTTTTTATCACACTTTAATTAATGGAAGGCAACCCGCATTGTACCTTACAATGTCCAGGTTACGAGTTTTTAATGGACCACGTTGTATATCATGTGATTTTGTCTTTAAAGTCAAACTAGTGTGTGGAATAACCTTCTCATACAATGTATGGAATGTGTGGACAACATTACTTACAAAATGAAGGACCTTGCATGGAACCCTTCTATATAAAATGAAGGGCCTTGGTCTTTACAAAACAAAGGGCAAGGCCATGGGTTCCTTATAAAACACCCTACTTATAACAATTGTTTTCTCAAATAAAAAACTTGATAAAAAAATCAATAGAGTAAATGGGGAATAGTCAACAATAGATTATTAAATATAAAGTGAAAACAAGAAAACTTATAAAATAAGAAATGGAAGAGAGACGTGGTATTTAGAAGCTCGTAGATTTTTTTGTCAATTCACATAAATTTAAATTTTATTCTTTGCATGCTTCATCTTATACATATTTGAAATTTGTGTGCATGATATACTATACCGTAAAAATTTCGTACAGATCTAAGAACTCATAGTTTTCATGCTTACTCAGATCAACGTAGGCAGCATACAATGCAAAATGAGATGACATGAGCATGAAATTCACTGATTCATATCCTAAAATTTTAAGTGCAATAGTTTTCTTAACAAAAATTATTTTATGCACCCTCTTAAATTTATGTCTTCCAAGAAAATGAGAAAGTGCCTTGATTGCCATAATCATTGTATCACCATGTTGATGAAACTTTCAGCAGAAGATCTCTGCCCTCCTCGACGAATTGCAAAATCATCAAGAAAAATAGTTTCCTAAAATGAAAAAATGCAAAGTAAGCTCCAGTATAAAATCTGACATAACGAATCTACTAGTACATAATAAGATACAAATTATACGCATTCGGCTTTGTCGTCCTCGATTCCTGTCTCTCCATCAATATTATGTCCACCTTTCGATGTTAATAAGATTGGTGAATAGACAGTTGGTTTTGGAAGGCCAAGCTGACTTTGAAATATGAGAAACTCCTTTTCAGAAGGAAGATCATCTTCTTTTCGATGCATTTCCTCCACAACCATTTTCAAACAATTTTTCCCTAAATAAAACTCATCTTTATTTATATCGTCAACACCAGGGAGAAGATCATCAACATCAAAATCAATTATATCTGAAAATTCATGAAGCTCTTTGTTCAAAATGCAAAGAGTCTCAGCCTTTGTGAAATAAAAAAGATCTGATATATCCGATAGTGTCAAAAAAGAATTATTATCTATACTATAAATAGGCAATGTGATTAGAAATTTGTTAGGAGGAGGAGTGGCATCCATTTACTCCTGGCTTTTTTTTTTTTTCCATTTTTGATAATGGAAGCATAAACTTAACATCTGCTTTTCTATTTGATAGCAAAAGCACATGGAAGACATTTTAATTCGGCATTCTATTTCTCCATCTAATTTTTTGTCCCAGCCTTCATCCATAAGTTCAAATAATAAACTCTCTGATAAATTTTTGCATACAAACATTGTTGGGGTTTTGATCAAGATTATAACTCTATATAGGATTTTGATCTACACAAAGATCCAATCTACATATGCAAGAAACTCAATTTTGGTGTAGAATCCAATCTAGCATGCTCTAACATTGATATCTTCTCCAAATCATTGATAAATGTGATTGCTTCCTTCATAACCTAAAACACAAGCTCTAATACCAAGAGAAAGATTTAAGATTCATTTAGATCCAAACCTACAATTGATCTTTGGTTACTAAAACAAACAACTCACCAATGTAGAAAAATCAGCATCTACACTAAGAAAAATCAGCATCTACACTAAGATTGAGATGCAAATTCTAATAGATCTTGATCAAACATGAACCAAAACATAAAATAATGTTGTTGTCCGTACAATTATAGTAAGCTACTATATTTCACATGTGTGGATCTGAAAATAACAATTAATGATCATTCTACACAGAAATGCAAGATATCACAAGTATAGTGCACCAATGGATAGTAGAACCCAAGACAACCATGCATAAGCATGAACGAGAGAGAGAGAGAGAGAGAGAGAGAGAGAGAGAGAGAGAGAGAGAGAGAGTATCCTCTCTATCCACGAGTTACATCCTATTATAACAAGTCCAAAACCAAAATTGCCAAGGCGTGGGATATGCCTATCTCATCATAATTATAATGTACATCCATATTAATGATGTGGCAATTTTTTTATTGGTTTTGAAGACATATGTTCAGAGCCATATTTTCCTACCTTCTTTTTTCAACAATTATTAATGGTAGGTATCCGGTACCTGCCATTCCTTTTCCGCTTGCCTCCCTCCCTCCTAGGCTCCTCCATCTCTCCTCCCTCCCTTCTCTCTCTCTCTTCCGCTCCCTTCCTCCTGGCCTCTCTCCTTTCTCCCTCCCTCTTCCGACCCCATCCCTTTTCTCTCTCTCTCTCTCTCTCTCTGTCTCTCTCTCCCCTCTACCATCTCCGTCTCTCGTCCTGCCATCTCCCCGTCTCTCGTCCTGCCATCTCCCCTCCCTCCTGCCATCTCTCTCTTTCTCTACATAATAATTACGTCCTTACATAATAATTACGTCCTGTAACGGGCGTGAGCAGGCCCGTTACCAGGTAACAGGTAGTCATACCTGCCTCGCCGCCTCCGCAGCTTGGTAGGTACCCCCTACTGTGCTACACAGGGTAGCGGCCTTCAGGCTTGCTCAGGCCCCTTACATATGACAACCCACCACCCACACCAAAGAATCGGCCCGCCATGCCAATCCCATGCCCTGCCTTCGCCCTGCCCTGCCCTGCCGCCTGGTCTATTTTGGATGCGTCCTCTGTGCTCTCTCTCCTCACCGTTCATTTCGTTGATATGAGATATTCACCGTCAGATCTTGAACGAGCTCTCTTCTTGTCTCAGCTCACTCAGCTATGCTTGCCCTCTGCTATATTCATTCATGGCTACGTGTACTACCGATGGAGGGAGGCTGCATCGATTGCTCTGATACGAGCTCAATGAGCTTCAAGATTTGCGAAGACAAATAATTTTAAAGGATCTTCAGATCTTCAGGATTTGCAAGGAAAAATAAAAGAAATACGAGCTTCAGGGCTCAAGATTTGCAAAGGAAAAGAAATCTGTTGAACGAGCTTCAGATTCTTAAACTCCTCAGAAAATGCAAAAAATCTGGTATTGAAGTGTGTGCAGTGGCTGTGATCGAAACCGGAAGGAAGGTAATGAGCAAATAAAGGGAAGCCTGCATGCAAACCTGCACAACTTTGATTAATCATTCACAGTATTGTTTGCCATTGAAACGTAACTCTAATCTCTGTATTCGGTCAAGAAAGGATAACTAAGCTCTGAGGAAGTGGGGATTAATTCGGAGGTGTGCAGAGACGAGTCTGGTGCCAGGTCTTTGTCGCCTGAAGATGGCCTTACGCATGACAATTTGGGGATTTTCGAGGGGGATCAACAATCGGTTCAATCCTCCTTGGGTTCATGCCAGGCCAGAACCAGCAGAACAGGGGTCACCTGGCTTTTCAACACTGAAGGCCTCGGGTATGCTTATGTTTTTGTCATGCTCTTTTATTCATTCCCTGGTTGGGGGGACGAAAGATTAATTTGCAGGGATGTTTCAAGCCACATCGACATTCATTCCTTAACCATGTTTTGCCAAAGTTCTGATGCATTCTGGTTTGCACTTAGGGTATGCAGGCAGACTACTTAACATGGAACAACGCTGGAAGGAATTTTTCGCAGATCCATCACAGTGGTGGGACAACAGATTTACCAAGGTGTGGCTTTTGGACTTATTTCAGGCTTCACTTGCTTTGGCTAATTACCTCTGACTTGAAAAGCTTTTAATGCTGCTATGATATTATGTGTATGAGGCTGACTGGTTATTGTAGTCGTTTTCGTAACTGGAAGCTATGTCTGTGATCTGTCTATGTTATGCAGAAAAGTTCAAAACACCCGGACTTTAAACATAAGAGTACACTTGAGTCCCTCTGGGTTGATGGTTGGCTGAATCCGTGTTGGGTGAATGAAAGGATGGTTTCTATGGCATTGGGTCGTACACAATCTGGTGATGGCCTGAAATCACGGTATAACTGAATGTGGAATGTGAGATTCTAGGTCCGGGTCTTTCAAAATTGACACTTGTTCATATCTCTTATGATTATTATATGATTCATGCAGGGAGCGCGACTGCTTTTGCAATGGTGATAAGGTGAGGAGACTCTGTCAGGAGGGACGGTTGGAAGAGGCACTACATATGGTGGAGCTTATGGTCCAGCAAACTACTACAACTCCAATTGGCGCGTATCTTTGCCTTTTGAAGGGGTGTTCCAAAAGGACAGCCTTGGCCGAGGGCAAGCAAGTGCATGCCCTTATAGCCCAAAGTATACTTGATTCAAATATTTTCTTAGCAAACACCCTTGTTCACATGTACTCCAAGTGCGGTAGTGTGCTGGATGCACACAAAGTATTCAGCAACATGCCTCAACGCAATGTGTATTCGTGGACTGCTATCATCTCAGCATATGCTGATAGCGGACAAGGTGAGGAGGCTATTAATCTATTTCAGCAGATGCAAAGAACAGGCTTAGCACCAGACAAGGTTGTGTTCGTTGTTGTCCTAAAAGCATGTGCCAGCCTAGCAGCTCTGGAACAGGGCAAACAGCTTCACTCCGACATCATTAAAAGAGGCTTTCAGTCGGATGTGATTGTAGGGAGCACCCTTGTTGACATGTATGCAAAATGCGGGTGCACAGATGACGCCCGTGAACTGTTCAACAACATGAGTGAACGAAATGTGGTTTCATGGAATGCGATGATCGCGGGATACGCACAGAATGGGCTTGGTAAGGAGGCCCTTGCTCTGTATGAGCAAATGAAACAGGAAGGCGTGCAGCCAAACAATGTCACGTTTGTTTGTGTTCTATCTGCATGTGCCCATTCTCGCCTAGTGGATGAAGGCCGTCGTGTCTTTGATTCCATGCGTAAAGATCATGGTGTTACTCCAGATGTGGTTTCATGGAGTGCGATGATTGCGGGATATGCACAGAATGGGCTTGGCAAGGAGGCCCTTGCTCTGTATGAGCAAATGAAACAGGAAGACGTACAGCCAAACAATGTCACGTTTGTTGTTCTCCTAAAAGCATGTGCCAGCCTAGCAGCCCTGGAACAGGGCAAACAGCTCCACTTTGACATCATAAAAAGAGGCTTTCAGTCGGATGTGATTGTAGGGAACACCCTTGTTGACATGTATGCAAAATGCGGGTGCACAGATGACGCCCGTGAACTGTTCAACAACATGAGTGAACGAAATGTGGTTTCATGGAGTGCGATGATTGCGGGATACGCACAGAATGGGCTTGGCAAGGAGGCCCTTGCGCTGTATGAGCAAATGAAACAGGAAGACGTACAGCCAAACAATGTCACGTTTGTTGTTCTCCTAAAAGCATGTGCCAGCTTAGCAGCCCTGGAACAGGGCAAACAGCTCCACTCTGATATCATAAGTAGAGGCTTTCAGTCGGATGTGATTGTAGGGAGCACCCTTGTTGACATGTATGCAAAATGCGGGTGCACAGATGACGCCCGTGAACTGTTCAACAACATGAGTGAACGAAATGTGGTTTCATGGAGTGCGATGATTGCAGGATATGCACAGAATGGGCTTGGCAAGGAGGCCCTTGCTCTGTATGAGCAAATGAAACAGGAAGGGGTGCAGCCAGACATTGTCACCTTTACTTGTGTTCTGTCTGCATGTGCCAGCCTAGCAGCCCTGGAACAGGGCAAACAGCTCCACTTTGACATCATAAAAAGAGGCTTTCAGTCGGATGTGATTGTAGGGAGCAGCCTTGTTGACATGTACGGAAAATGCGGGTGCATAGAGGATGCCCGTGAACTGTTCAACTCCATGAGTAAACGAGATGTGGTTTCATGGAGTGCGATGATTGCGGGATATGCACAGAATGGGCTTGGCAAGGAGGCCCTTGCTCTGTATGAGCAAATGAAACAGGAAGGGGTGCAGCCAAACAATATTACATTTACTTGTATTCTCTCTGCATGTGCCCATTCTCGCCTAGTAGATGAAGGCCGTTACGTCTTTGATTCCATGTGTAAAGATCATGATGTTACTCCAACCAAGGAACACTATGTATGTATGGTCGATCTGCTAGCGCGTGCAGGGTACTGGGCTGATGCTGAGCTCTTTATCAACAAAATGCCAATTGAACCTGATAGTTTGGTTTGGATGACTTTGCTTGGTGCTGCTAGAAACCATGGCCATGTGGAAATAGGTAGACGTGCCTTTGATCTTGTCGTGAAGTTGGATCCAAAGAATGCTGCACCTTATGTGCTCTTATCAAACATCTATGCAGCTGCTGGTAGGAAGGATGAGTTAGCAAAGATCAGAAATGAAATGAAGGATGCAGGTGTGAAAAAATTGCCTGGGTGCAGCTGGATCGAAGTTGATAAGCAAGTGCATGCCTTTGTTGTAGGTGATGCAACTCATCCACAAAGCAAGGAGATTCTGGCTGAACTGGATAGATTGGCAGGGTTGATGAAGGAGGCAGGGTATATACCTGATTTAAGCTTTGTGCTGGATGATGTGGAGGATGAGGAGAAGGAGAAAGCTTTGTGTAAACACAGTGAGAAGCTGGCCATTGCTTTTGGGCTCATCAGCACACCTCCTGGGACAACTATTCGCATCAAGAAGAATCTTCGGATGTGTGGTGACTGTCACAATGCCACAAAGATCATCTCTAAAATTGTCAGGCGTGAGATCATTGTCTTGGATGCAAACAGATCCCACCATTTCAAGGATGGCTTCTGTTCCTGTAGAGATTATTGGTGATGGTAAGTGAAAAAGAGCAATTGCAACTAGCTTATTTGGACATGCAGAAGGCTTGGATTGGGAGATTTTTGGCGGCCTTGGTTGTCACATACTTTTAATTACACAGTTTTTAAGGTTGATGAGTCTATTCTTATTGATGTATTGAAGATCAATTCTTATTGAAGTCTTTGACCTCGGCTTTCTCTTATTTTCTGCTTTTGAGGTTTTTACAATTTTGTCCTACAGCCAAGTTTCAGCTCTCTGCTCAAAGAGCGAGCTACGTGGCAGTTTCTGGAGCGTAGGATCTACACAATTGAAAGGCTATGATTTCATTTTGTCTCTAATTCCTTCAGCCAAATGGCATGCTGTCCAGCGCAGATATGCATGAAAACATGATTGGGTGATCAGCTCATTGATTTCTTTTCATATCAGGTGATTGATTTCTTTTCATGTGGAAAAGCCATGGACAGGCGAACGTTTCTAGCAGAGGAGGTGCTAAGAAAGGTCAAGAAGTGAATGTTTGTAGCAGAGGAGTTGCTAAGAAAGGCCAAAAAACACTGAGCTTTTTCCTTTTCATAGAAAAGCGGTGGAGAACTGAACGATGGTAGCACAGGAGTTTGCATACATGGCATGCTGTCTAGCGCAGATATGCATGAAAATCTGATTGGGCGATCAGGTGATTGATTTGTTTTCATGTAGAAAAGCCTCGGACAGGTGAATGTTTCTAGCAGAGGAGATGCTACGAAAGGTCAGGAGATGAATGTTTGTAGCAGAGGAGCTGCTAAAAAAGGCCATGAAACACTGGGCTTTTTCCTTTTCATAGAAAAGTGGTGGAGAACTGAACGTTGGCAATAGAGGAGTTTGCATGCTCCTCTATTGCCAACGTTCAGTTGATTTTTGTTTCTGGTTCATACAAGAGTGATGACAGAGACAGATTACAATGGATAGGTGCAGCCAATCAGGCTACTGAGCAGAACTTGGCAGGAAGAGGACGGAGATTTGGAGCAAAGATTTGGAATCAGTCAGAGTACAGCGACTGAAAATTGGCACTCAAAGGACGGAGCTTGTGTATTTGCAAGCAATCAGTGGACGTTTTAGCTTTTTATTCTCTTTTTTTCTCTATTCTCTGTCTTTCTTGCGACAACAGCAAGGAGTTTCCAGGTATTTATGTGAAGTTCATCTTGTTCTCTGTATGGATGTGTTGTGAAAGTGTAATCATAGTTTCTAAATTGAAGCGTTAAAACGGAGCTATTTTGGCATGGGGTGTTAATTCAGAACTTAAATTTGTTTTTTGGAAAAACATGTAGTCATATCAATTGTTAGTTTATAGAGTCCAAGACGCATATCTTCATTTTGTACACAAATAGGATCACCCGTAGCGGGACATGGGAGATTTGTTTAAGGAAGCATAGCTGAACAAAACCATCATGGGCAGTCTAGATGAAGAGTCTACAATGATCAGACAACCTACACTTCTGTATTTGCATGCGAGCAGAATCGTTGCCTGTGAATTAATATTAATGTAAAGTAGTTTTTGTTTCAGCTTTCAGAGATGAAGGCAGATGTACAGTCATTTCATATCCATCAAAGTCTATAATAAAACCTGCATTAGCAACTGCATGTGAACGAGTAGTGCGTTCGTTTGCTAAAACATGTTCATATTTTTGTATATGTACCCTATGCATATACATAGTCTATCAATGAGCATGCGCCCACCCAAGTTTCCGAGGTCGATCTGTCCGTTACGGGTCACATGCATTAGAGGAGTTTTGAGCTCAAAAAAGACCCTTTAAGAATTCGTGCAAAATGTTGTTTATATTATTGAAATATCATAACACTAATACTTTTGACTTGCCATAACTTTTAAATCGTAGCTTAGAAGTATGTCATGTAACATATCATTGGAAAGCCCTTGTCGAGCGCTTTCCAATGCACTAAACTCCGCTAAATTCGGACTTACCACTAAAAAGTTATGCCATTTTTAGTGTGGAATCAAAATGTGGACTCAAAAAGTTACATTACGTAGATTTCAAATTTGAGTGTTTTGATTGGTCCATGTGTAAGAAAAAATTGAGAAAAAATATAAAAAGAATCTTTACAAAGGGTCTTTTTTGGATTCAGAACTCCTCTAACGAACGTTTCTTTTGCCTGTAGTTGGGACATGGGAGATTCGTTTAAGGAAGCATAGCTGAACAAAACCATCATGAGCAATCTAGACGAAGAGTCGTACATTAATGTAAAGTAGTTTTTGTTTCAGCTTTCAGAGATGGAGGTAGATGTACAGTCATTTCATATCTATCAAAGTCTATATTAAAACCTGCATTAGCAACTGCATGTCAACGAGTAGTGCGTTCGTTTGCTAAAATAAGTTCAAATTTTTGTATACGTACCCTATGCATATACTTAGTCTATCGATGATGACGTGCCCACCCAAGTTTCTGAGCTCGATCTGTCCATTATGAGTCACATGAACGTTCTTTTGATCAGAAGACCGTAAATTGTTATTATCATGTTACTGTCATTGCTCCAGATTTCGTAGACTACTGGTTTTAATGCCTCTTTTGATACTCGTATTTCAGGAAGCCAACAAGGTGCATAATAATAATAGTAATAGCTAGCTCACACACCAATTACGTCAGTAGCCCACTTTGAATTTGTCTTCATGTGTTCTACAGTTTTAAGAAGAGTATGTTTTGCACAAAGAGTGCATATAGTTAGATCACACACCAATCATGTCAGCAGCCGACGATCTTCAATTTGCTTTCATGTGTTCTACAGTTTTAGAGAGTGTGTGTTTTGCACAAAGAGTGTATATAGTTGCTTGTAAGTTCTGAATTGTGACATGAGAGTCTGAGATCATGATATGATCATGATGAAGTCTTTTGCTTAGTAACTCATGGGCTCAAACCAGTAATCAATATAAAAATGATTATTTTTGCAAACTAATATTCATATTCTAATTGGATGTCGATTTTTAAATATTTGTATGGTCATTTTAAATCAACAATACATTATTTTCGCTTGCACCTTGTTAAAAATTCACTATGGGTATGCAAAATATGTATTAAAGTTTAGAGTCAAACTAATTATTCATATAAACTTAAGCTTAAAATATTTAATAATCTAAATGAAAAGAAAAACTTAAAGTTCAATTTTCGATAGCTTTTGATATGCTCATAGGTTGTAAGAAATTGAAATATGATCGATGGCAGGCCAGGCATGGCCAAGGGTGTTGGCGATGGCATGGCGCTTACTACCGGTTAATTTGTTGCTGTCTACCATTTGGGTTGAATGACAATAGGTGTCAGAATTGGCAGAGGGCTTCGCTGCAAAATTTCACGCGTTGCTGTGTTGCTGTGCTCCGTGTGTTGAAGTCAAGCAGTATTGGTTTTATCTTTCACACATTTCCTTGTAAATCAATCAATCCTCCTGGTAGGAATTAAGTAGCGTTAAAAAATTCAATGCTGTAATTTTTGCATTCTCAAGTATATTGTTGCCTTGGTATTTCTGGTTTTTTTTTTCTCCTATTTGTTCCTTCGTCTTTGCTTTTGCCTCTTCTGCTTCCTCGTTCTGGCGATCGGTGAGGGCGACGATGATCGATGGCAGGCCAGGCTTGGCCAAGGGTGTTGGCGATGGCATGACGCTTACTAGCGGTTAATTTGTTGCTGTCTGCCATTTGGGTTGGCTCACAATAGGTGTCAGAATTGGCAGACAACTAGTTTTGATGTAAGATCCAGTTGAAACCCCGTCTCCTGTTGAATTCCAAAACTCTTTCATGCGTCATTTTGCTCAGCACTCTATTCTACATGATCCTCCCCATCTTATCATTGACACACATAAACGTTCAGTCATTTTTCTGCACGAATCGTCTGGCGGCGACGATGATGATGATCTACTTACTAACTGTTTCTTCTTGGATTCAAGGCTTTTGTAAAAGATTTTAGGTTCAATCCAAATGTCTCTTTTAATCTATTTCAGAGTGCTGTTATCTCCTTCTAGTTGTTAACTGACTGTTCTAACTGCTCTGCTATGCATGTGTTTGCAATGTGCATATAGGATCTGACACTTAGACAGGCTTAGAGCCTCTTCCGTGATCTGTTTTCAGGATTTCTAAAGCATTTTTACAAGCTGTTTGCGATTTCAATTCCAAGCTCGATACAAACAAATCGAGCTGCTATTCAGCACTTCGAGGCCCACTGTGACAAGGGATATTATGCAATCCGGAATTTGTAATTTGGATATAATATCGCAATTTCTGATTGGAGAGGAATGACTCGTGCAGAATTAACTGCTATTCAAAATGATCTTGGCAGACAGCTTGGGCACATCTCAGAAATAGGAGTGCGCCTCACTGATGGCCCAATCTCCATTGAAACTGTGTTGAAAGTCCTCGAGAGAGAAATCCTTGACACACCAACCGTTGCAGCGACTAATTCACAGGTTTGCAATTTGCAACAACTCTAAATTACGTTGCGTTATGCATACAACTTATTGCACACCTAAATATTCATTGCATATTGACAAATAGCAGCCCATGGATCTCCAAATTTCGCAACAAACAACTCAACCACCATCTTCCGGCATCGAGGTATGCATGCAAAACTATAATCTATGTTCTTCAATTTCACACGAATCTTGTTCCACCATGAAAAACTTCATAATAAAAAAGACATCTTTCTTGCAGGACGCTTCGCCTCCACCTTCAAAAAGGCCACGAACAAGCACATCACACTATACAAAATAGCATCACGTGTCGGCAAGTTGATTTACATTGGACAAACTACCGACTTAAATAGGCGTGTGCACGAACACGCTCGCAAACCACCCAAGAAAATGCTTTTGTCCAAGACGCATTCTAGTTTTTTTGATGCCTTTCATGTTGACATTCTAGAAATTGTCGAAGATCGTTCAATTGCAAATAGATTAGAGAACTTTTATACCAAAATGTACAAATCTCAGAACATGAAACTTTGCAACAACTTGGCTAGTCACCCTTCAAGCTCGCGCAAATATTGGTACCTAAAACGACGATCTTGCATATGGCAAAACTTCAAAAAAACATTTGCTTGTAAATATTTAGTAGCTTCAATTCATGTTGCTCTTTGTCTGGCTTTACCACGTTTTTGTTATAAGCTACGCTTGGAATGGCATGTCAATCAAATTCATTAATCATCCTAATTTTTGTTGCACTCTGCGTTTCCAATGGCATGTTAATTAGATTCGTTACTCATCCTAGCTGACTCGCTTCTGCTTTTGCGTTTCCGCGCCCTATGCTAGCGGGACAAAATTGCGTTGCTAGTTTGTTGATTATGCAATAAACTAACTTTATTGTAAGACTAATCATCATTGATTCTTGGTTTACTTTGTTAGACTAGGGGCATTGCAAATAATCAATCTTTAATGTGTGCTCAATAACATCTAATAGGTCAAACACATAGACCCTTCAAATGCTTATTTGAGAAATAAGGTCTTAATTTCAATACAAAATAATACTCATAAATTAGTTTGATTTTCAAATCTTTTGTGTGCTCAACATCTAATCGATCGGTCGGTTGCGCTCTCTCTCTCTCTCTCTCTCTCTCTCTCTCTCTCTCTCTCTCTCTCTCTCTCTCTCACACACACACACACACACACACACACACACACACACACACACACACACATGCACCCTTGAAAAGTATATTGGATTTTAATATATATCAAACAGATGTAACCAATAGATTTGATCTAATCTTGAATTTTAATAATGTTTCACATTTTTTTGGATACATGACACTTTTTTGTGAAGTTTAATCAAGAATATTAGGAATGCTAGCTTAAAAGGTCAGCTTAAAAAAGTGTAAATTTGATACTCTTTTTACATGGCCTCCAGAAAGGTCTTAAAAGCATGGGCTTTGAAAGAGCTACTATCCCCAAATATATGAAGCTCCTAGATATGATACTTGCTTAGTTAAATTATAAATTAGTATAATTTTTGTTATCATTCATTCATTTCTTGTCGTCTTTGGTTGTTACAATTTGTGTTAAAACTTTTCATGGCGTAGTTTGTAGTTTGTACCATTTATGTTTTGTCAAAGTGAAAAGTTAACAAAAATTTTGGTTGAAAAATCTATTCTTTGCATCATAGAGCATCACCAACCTTTTGGTTGGACTCAAGTATCTCTTTCAAATGAAAACAATTTAACGGCTATTTGAATATTGTTTTTCTTGAAAATTTCAAATGAATTCCTTTTCATTTATGCAATAATTGCATACTAAAAACGACATATAATCCACATGCCTAGAAACGTGGTAAACCTCATCATTGAAGAGCAAGAAGATTCAAAATACAAGTACTCAAAGAAAGGAACAAAGAGCATTAAATATTTTGTTAAAAAACAGAGGTTTGTAACCTCATTTGAATCTATAAACATCAATCAAGCATCAAGGATTGCACCGAAGATGGATAGATAGAGATCTAGCCTTGAAATCTACCCATTATGCATCTTCTACCTTGGTAATTGCCTTTGAACACCACAAACAAATTATCATTTATTGATCTCCACGACCTGTCACACGTCTGAGAAGTACAGTAAACTATTCAGGTTGCTAAAAGATTTCATCTATGTTATATGTTGTACTGGTCGTGATTCCATTGTCCAAAAGAGAGACAATAAGTTTGAAACAACAAGCCTGGGTTTTGGCTTCTCAGAATCTATAAAGTGAATTGATGTCTACACTCTCATTGGCCATGATTGTGACATTGTTGGGACTATGTTGTTTGTTGATATAGCATTCAATTATAGTATGATTCTCATGGCCATCAATGATTAAATTCATAGAAAAGTATGAGAGTAGTAGACTTTTTTGTTCTAATTGCTCTCTCTCTCTCTCTCTCTCTCTCTCTCTCTCTCTCTCTCTCTCTCTCTCTCTCTCTCTCTCTCTCTCTCTCTCTCTCTCTCTCTCTCTCTCTCTCTCTCTCTCTCTCTCTCTCTAGCTCGCGCCCGCCCGCAGATCTCCAGAGCCCCTCTGCCCTCTTTCTCACAGCGCTAGCTGATCTCGCTACCAGCGATCAAGCAAACCATTTGCACTTCAGCAACAATGGCATCAGTTGCCATCAGTTGCTGTTGCACTGACCTCATTCATCTGTATCTGATCCTATTTTATCTTTTTCTATCTTCATTTCTGAAAATGCCTTGTCGAAAAGGGTCACTGCCCCTACTCCTAATTCCAACACTGCTTCATCATCTTCTTCACAGCTAGATCCATTTTCTCCCTCCTTTTCTATCCCTATTGTAGTTCCTATCTCCCCATCAGATCCTATTCTTTCAAGTAGTGATACTATTGTAGCTCTTCCCCTAACTCCAGCCGAAATCACTGTAAAGATCTTCATCTACTTAGCCTATGCTCCATCGCGATTCTACAAGCAAATTTGGTTGCTTCATGTGAAATATTTGGGATCAATTCAGATCCAAATCATCCAAAGATCTTTGGTTACAAAGCAATCTACTCCACCAATCTTGCCAATCATAGAAAAATCAGCATCTACACACAAAATAGAATGCAAACTCTAATAGAACTTGATCAAACATGAATCAAAACATAACTAAAACAAGATCTATTTCACATCAAATGATGGAGTATAGGCAAATTTAGGATCAAACACTCTGCACACGTGTGAAGTACACTAAGAAACCAAATTTGACTTAAATACAATGATATTGCATGAAACAAAATGGCTAAGATCTCAAAACAGTGCCTAGATCACAAATAGATGAGATTGGTAAGCATACAACTGTGATTTTGGATCAACCAAGCAATCTCTTGACCAAACCAAATGTGTCCACCCAGGTCTAGGTGCCCTACCTAACCCTCTTCAAAAGCTTATAGCTTCTGATTGGCTCAACCAAATGGAATGAAACTGATTGCATCAGAAACTAGACAAAAATAGCTTCAAAACAAGCTATCAAGCAAGATAAATGAGAGAGAACTTCCAAAATGAAATTGGATGTTTCTCACACGTGTCTGAGCACCTGATTCCGTACAGTACCAGGTCAGACCCAATCAATGTCTTTTTGATCTCTTTTGATCCAAGATTGAACAAGATAGCTAGGAAAATGGGCCTCTGACAACTTCTAGCTCAAGATTGATGAAATTGTTTTCACTTAGATGGATCAAAATGCATGGTAACCTTAGGTAGGCTCTGATACCATGTTGAATTCACACGTGTGGACTGTCCACAACATGTACTTGTGATCTCCTAAGGTGTGTAGATGCACCAAGATCAAGACTAGATTGAGATTCAAGATCTATCTTTGATTCTATGGCAAAAACACACTACTACATGCATTCAATCACTTCCAACTCTCACTCACACGTGTGGAAAGTATTCAAAAAATAATCTAAGTAAAAACAAGCTGCTCTCCTCGAATAGAGAGAGAAAAAGCATCATAACCTCTCGGGTAGAGAGAGAAAAAACATCATAAGCTCTTGGGTAGAGAGAGAAAGCTAGAAATCCAATAACTCACAAAATCTATAAAATCACCAAATCAATTACATCCAAATGAGGAGTACAATGATACTAGTAGATCCACGAGCCACCACTATGCTTAACTATGATTGGACCATACTTTGTCACCTCTTGATCCTATTGGACCATTGATCCATGCACCTCTTAATTCTATTGGACTATATTCAAGCACATCTCAATTTCCTATTGGACCTCACAAGGTTCCACCTCTAAATCCTATTGGACCTCTTGGAATTCAGCAAACAAAAGCTTTACACTTGTGTACACTCTAATTGGCACGTGTTTAGCTTCTTACTCTATTTTGGCTCAATAGTGGCATTACAAGTGGAAATGCATAATTTGTCATCTATGCCAAATTTATTTCTATCAACATCCTACACCTAGATGCTTGATGTGAAAAACATAAGACCCCTATATCTAACATAGATAATCTTTTTCAATTCTTCACAAATTGGTTATTTAAGACTATTGGTAGCATCAATTTTGGGCTAGGATGGGTGTTTGCATGTTTTTGCATGATTTCTTCTTGTGGAAGTGCGCCCTACTACTGATTTTCTGACACTCTGATCTTGCGCGTGTGAAGCTTAGGTGGCAAGCTGACGTGACAAGCATCTTGTTCACTTGGTCTTCCTCTGTACTGAGCCTTACAACACCCAATTTGGTGTCCTGTAGCCAAAGTTATGGTCATCTGAAGTTTTGTAGTTTTGTGAGTAAAACTGGCAAAATTTGAAATTGTTCTGATTATATGCCAGTCATTTCCCTAATTTGTAGTACTGTGCTTGCATGGATTAGTTGCATGCTGATTCTAAGAGTGATTCTGACATGCATGAGGGACTTATAATTGATTTGAGTGGTCATACGCATGTGCTTTGACAGTTGGGTCACAAATAAGTGTTAATGGCTGACAAATTCCGTAAAATTGAAACGTAAAAAATTCTATAATGATTGCAACTGATGTAGTGTGCTTTGCATGTCAGTTTGACATTGGGTTAGTAACATTAGGAATTGGACAATGTTTCGATTTTTGCGAATTTGATTGCCTTTTGTACTAACGGTATTTTCGTCAGAATTTTCGAATTACATAAAATAAAGCAAAAATTGAATTTTTCGAAAAAATCAAAATTTCAGTCATTTTTGCGTTATCTATGGAATCAATTTAGAGTAGTGAATCGATTAAACTGAGTTTATCAGTCAGAATTGGTCACCGTGTTTTCACTAAATCTAAATTATTTCCTAGTGATAGATAAGTTAAATTGACAAAAGGAACCACAATGAAATTGTTGACAGTTTTTACTGTGCTGTCATTTTTTAACTTTGGAGTTGGGAACTCCCAGATTGGAAGTTAAAATTTGATTTTTTTTTTCTTTTTTTTGTTGAATTTCAATTTGGTAAAAATTTGAAATCAGTTACTTGTCTGATAGTTTTCTAATCGATGTTAATCGCTAGAAATCAGTCAAGTAAACGTTTGTGCAAGATACTCATTAGATTTGATTAAAATCGTCAAACAATATGAAATGGCCAGGTTGAACGAGTGGCAATAGTATTCTTTATCTAGCAGTAAATCTTACAGGAGGATACAATTCAAGAATTACTGAAATCCTATTGGTGGGATTTCCATTCATGTAATTTCATATTCTACGTTTGGATAGGTTTGTCAATATTAATGGGGTAATGCCAAACCAGTCAATAAAAAGAAAAAACAGTCCAATTTTATTGGAAAATTTGAAATAATAGGAATTACATAACTGTTTTCATTTCCAGTAAAATCCTATGGTGAATTATATTCAAAAGATCAAACTAATACTGTTTCGTATACTAGTAAATGATTTTTGATATATCAGATATTCAGCGCAGTTATAGGACAGAAATGAAATTGTTTTAGACTTTTTCCTACAATAATTAATTTTTTGAACATTTACTACTGTCGTTACGTCTTCTTGGTACCTTAGCTGAAATAGATTTTCAGGGAACTGAAAATTCTAAGGAGGGAAGAAGAGTGGACATCAAAGGTAGTAAGTGTGATCGAAAAATGTATTTCGCAGTTAGGATTTTGGTAATCCTTGTAAATAATTGCTTAATACTAATTATTAATTTCCTGGCTAGAATTCATTCAGTTGAATTCGTAACTGATATCTTTGTAACCATTGAGTTAGCTGCAGTTTTGGATGTTAATTGTGATGTCAGAAGTGGAATCTGATACGTGGATTACATTGGATCTGTTAGTTGATAGAAGCTTGCCCCTAGATTTGATGCATCAGTAGGGTTTCGAAGCTTTTCAATAACCAGAAAGGTTCAGCGTGTAATAGTGAACCATGTTAATTCTTCTGTTTAAGTCACATAATTAGATGGGGATTTGTGATATTCATCTGATAGGCATGCCAGTCATCCAAATAAAAATGGAATTCTCCAATGTTTGGGAATAAGAGATAATATCCTATAGTGATTATAGGACAACTAGATGATCAATGGATCTCTAGAATATCAAATAAGGCGGTTAAGGATTTTCTGGAAGGAAAAGCTGATGGTATGGGACATCAGTAATTTTGGAAAGGGAATTTCAGGACTATAAAGATCAGATGATCAATGGTGTGTTTTTAGTACCTAATTGCGATATGGGAAAGAAGAAAACCATTCGATCAAATGTGGGGTATTTTGAAAATTTTTGAGGTTTAATCTAGATCCCAATGTGGTATCTCATTATTTACAAAATCAGAGGCCCTCAAATCTATTTCTCGTTTTATTAATCAATCCTTTACTTCTTAGTAATTTCTCAAATGTATGATATCAGACTGATTTATATGATTCTTTCCAGTAGGAACTTATTCTTCTGAAAGACTGTTATGTCATATAAATTACTACTTGTGTGAATAGACTTGGAATTTAGATAAATTCTAAGGTTAAATTGTTTCAATTTCTTAAACCTAGAATATCTCTGTTGCATAAATGGATTTCGATAGAATAGTAATTTCTATCACTTAGATTGGAAATATTTGAAGGAGAAGTCTTGTTTGTAATAGAGTGAATCCTTTAGTGGAAGCACTTATTACTGACTTTTTTTGGATTCAGATATTTTCATATATCATCTTTCCAGTTAACTTTATGAAAATTTATAATTTTTTTAAAAGGAAGGGTGAAGTGGTGGGATACAATTCTATTTGGAAATCTATGGATTGCATAGTTTTCGGAAAAGAACCAACTGTGGTATAGAAATGAGATTTTTTTGGAAGTAATTTCAGATAGATTCAGAGTAAGATGCCTAATTGGAACTTTTTGAATAAGAGAAATTCTCTAGGGATTGTGTGGACAATCTGGATCTAGAACAAGTTTGATATTTGAATCATTATCTATTAGTAGCACAGTAAAAGGTCAAAGGTTACTAATTCCATTTTGATTGGAATAGAAGTAAGTTTGATCTAAATATAAGTCTGAAAGTTCTGTATTGGATCAACCTAATCTTAGGTTTAGTACTAGGATCAGAGAGGGGTTGAAAATAACATCATGAGAAATAGAAAATATTTTGTAGCTGAGTTACAAGATCTCAGTGAGATATGTGACTAACATATGTGGATTCTGGAGGAATCTGCCAAGTAAGAATGTGTTTATGTACTGGGTCATAGTGAGATTATTCTCATATGTGCACGATTAATCTTGTATGAATCTACTGTGTAATCCTAGTTACTAAGGTTATCTGGTGCACTTAACCTAGTCGGTGAACATGAACATATGATCAATTATTGTTTTGATAGATGCTTGTAGAGTTAACAAATCTTTGTGTGGAAGATTTATGGATTAACTTATAAATGATTTGGGTAAGGATTTAAATGTGGTGTTATACTAGTTTTTCACCTAGACATTTGAGATTTCTGAATCATTGGCTATTTACTTGAGTAGTTGAATACTCTAGGGAGAAGTTAATTGGTAAAACAATTAGTGTGATGTGGATTCACCAGAAACTGATGGTTTTGATTTATATTGCTTGTAAGACGCATGATTAGTGAATCATTTTGGTTCATCAGTTAAAAATTGTGTGCATTGGATATACGATATTCTTGGGATAGAGTATTCCTTAGTTAAGGAAGGACCCAGCTCATTAGTGATTGTATCCCAGAGAGCTCAATTGGATAACAAATCATAATGAATCCAAGAATAATAACTGAATTGATATTTCAGCAGGGCTTTGGGTATCTAGATTTGATTCTAGATTGTAAACTAAAGTTTTTGTAGTTGAAGATGATTGTTATTTGGTATGCTTTCTATCTTTAATTACCAGTGGTTTATAGTTTTGGAATGACTCTTACTTTTCCTGTATACTCCAGTATCCTATAAATCGTTAAGTATGATTTTGATTCCAAGAAATTATGATTAACGAATCATACGAATCTAAATATTTATGATTGACATATCATAAATAGATACTAAATTATTGTCAGAGGATTATAAGGAATTGTAATAATTCTTAAGTGTGATGATTAATTCTTGATCTATTATTTCAGTAAGAATTTGAAGCTCCTACCTCCCAGGCCAATGTTGATGCCACTACAAAATCCTCTAGTACAAACACAAAAGGTAGACGCCAAAAGTATTGGCCTGTCTATTGTTGCATGAGAGTGAATAGAGAGAGCATTGTCCTTGAGTGCGCATGTAATTATAGAGAAAGTGGTGGAGGAAAAGAGATATGAATCTTTCAAGAGAAGAGACCAACGCTTCAATGGTACATGGGAGCTTTTATGATGTGCACATAACTGATAGGCCCACGTACACATGTCCAGATTTTCAAAAGTGCCATTTAGGGGGAAAGTTATACCTGGCCTACAAACATCTATATTTTATATTTCTTACGGTTATGAGACTTGACCCAAATACTAACATATTCATTCATCAACCAATTTTGAGCGATATGGGACTTTTTCGAGATCTCTCACAAAGTAGAACTTATCCTTCACATCTTGCTTAGAATGCAAAGTATAATATGCTAGGCCATGTTCATAATGAGTTTTTCTTGTTAGATGTTGACATTCCAAATAAATGCAAGCTTGTCCAAGCATACTTTGATGTTTTAACAATCTTTATAGAGATCAACGCCTCTTGTTTATGTGGTTAAAATCTCCTCTACAATAGATTGGTCAATCGAGTCTCTATGAGGCCAACTATCATATAACCCTTTCATTAGTATTAGCCTCATTAAATCAAAGAAATATCTTCAAATCTTATAGTATAGCTTGGTGCTTCTGTTTAAAAATACGCTAATACATGCAATTTGTATGTATTAGCATGTAATTTTTGGTTGCCACTTCATTTTTGGTATCATAAATTAAGTGTGCATCATGGAAAACATTATGTTTGAACAGGTAAATTTTTAGGTCAAAATTGCTACATATTTGATAGGGCACTGAAGAATCTCTCTTTTTAATAATGTGGTTCTCAAGGTATTCAATTTGTCAACCTTTATACTATGTCTATTTTTTAGTAGTAGATTCATGCATGAAGGGATCAACTTCTTCATAAGCCGGAGTCTTCCAAAAAGTATAGTCTGCCAAAGTTCTTCTCATGTACAAATGTATTTATCACTATAATTGTTATAGTGATTGTTAGGAGAGCAATCTTGTTAGAAACAATTTTAACATTGCAAATTGGTCGCACAAAAAGTTTTCAAGTTGTCAAAAACATAAGCATAATTCCTTGTTGTTATTTTATTATAAAGTTGTAGCAAAGCACAACATGTCCAAGAGTTCATCCTAAGTTTCAGAGTTGTCATATAGTCAAGGTTCATAGGTTGAGTCTAAGATTCCTCATGTAACACATCAAATATTTTTTCCATATTCGATTATATATCTGAAACATATTCATTAAGTAGCTCCTTAAACAATTCATAGTTGAATGACAAGTTTTTTCATAAATTAGAGTTTGTACAATGAGATAATTAGAATTGAGTCCAAATATCAAGGCTGAAGTTCATCAATTGTAGAGATCCCCTTCGGATTTTCATAGTTTCAATTGCATTAAAACCCTGATGGTTACTCTTGTTGCGACATAAATAAATTTTCTCATAATTTATAACTTTAATTTCATCGAATGCCATTAATTTTTGTTGTCACCACTCAAACACAGATAGCTCAACAACCCAACACTCAGCACATGACTAGTCATCAAGGTTAATTTTAGCAATATTTTGTCATTTAGATCAAGTTTTTTGATCATATGGGCCAATTTTAATAGAATAGGACACAATTGTAAGTAGGTGTAGGATGATACGACCTCCAATGGCTGCCCCTCAAAGATAGGCTCATGTCGTTGCATGAAGGCTTGGGATGTATTGAAGACCATGATCTTGGTCTTTGCGGTGTCAAGTACCAAATCCCATCTGGCGCTCTCTAGTCATAGAGACTAGAACCACATCATCGTGCATAAAGGAGGATGGCAATCAAATATCACTACTCAATGATGCTCTCCAACTCATCAATCTATAATCCAACTAATGTAAGAGAGAGGGAACAATTCTGCTTCACCCCAATGGTCCTCCATATATGGTCTAAAATGTCAGTGTCACTCCAAAAACATCCAAGGACTCGCTCATAGAGTGCCATCACTACTAGGACAATATCTATGGAGAAGCCAATATCATGTGGCCCCTGTATGAGGAGGGGAGGCTTTCCTAAAGTCAACACAACAATAGTAAACCCTCTCTTTCCTATGTCTGCCTTCCTCAATGATAGTACAAAGAGTGAAAACATGGTTTGTAGTAGTATAAGCGAAGCTCCTTAAGATCCTGCTTACAAGACAATACACAATGGAAAAGACACTGTGGAGCAACCACCCAACCAAGTAGAAGTAACCAATCAACTCTAGACGCTTCACCCCCAAGCCAAGGAATAAGAAGCATGAATGTAGAGTGAAACCCTGGCAATGAATCAATGATCACAATGAGGAGTAGGGCGAGCAATCTGGGCACATAGCCATGCATAGCCCTAAGTTCCCTATACATAGATTCACCTAGAATAGAGTCCTAAGCATGGACCAACTATTCATAGAATTGCTATTGATAACTCTACACATGCATACACTATCTCAAACCTTGTCTAAACTCCATTTAGTGTGTTCTGGGCCTCACAGGAATATTAGTTACTTTCGGGTCACATCCAGTATGATGTGGCATAACTAACAACCTGATTTATTGCAGTACCGTGTATCCAAGACTAGGAGTATACTGAATCCTACTTACTGGCCATGGACATAACATTCTTCCCTCTTTAAACTGCTTCTATCCTTAGAAGCTCTCTAAACAAGAAAGAATAACATGAACAATTCTTTTAACTTTCAATGTCCACCTAGAAAATCATTATCCTTAGTTTAACTTTCACATCAAACAAGTACTCAGAGATAATCTCTGTACTGAACTATAACTCAGGTTTGAAAAGTACACTAAGCGATAAATTTTTCATCTGGATTACATTCATCACAAGTTAGTAACATCACCTTCATGTAAAACACTTACATGAAACAATGGGTGAAATAACCTAACTTAGGAGACTAAAGTTAAAGAAATAATAAAATAATTATAATTACAGTCTGAAATTATCCACAACTCTGACAAATAATTTATTGAGCTTTCAAGTACAGATATCCTTAGAATCCAAATTTTAAGATATGAAATTAGAATCTCTAGGAGAATCATTAAGATATAGAATGATTAAAACTCAACTTTGAGTATCCCAGACACTCTTTTGAGTTAAATGCTCCTGTTTCTAGCACTAAATACAAAAAAATAACATTCATTCATCTTAATAGACTTGTCTGTCTCCTATGATAATTGGAGATCCAATCAGATGAAGAGCTGTACTCAAGCATATTCAGACCATAAACTGTAGCATAATAACATCCACTAGAAAAAATTAAGTTCTTGTGAGAAATTCAACTAGTTTAGTCTATTTTGGTCATATTTGTATGTTTGGCAATTGAGGCCAATTTTCATATTAGACTTAGAGGTTGACTTTTCAAAGTTATATTAGTCTAAAACCATCTGAATAAACGTTTTTGGAAAGTGTGAGAGATGTAGAAGTCGAGTTTTAGTAGATTCAAATTTAAATGTTGGGTACATTGAATCTAGTCCCAAAAATAGTAGGGTTTAATTTTGGAGGAAAACCAAGTGGCAATTTAGGTTTTGGACATGTTATAAAAGGATGTAACTCGTGGAAAGAGGGATCAATATCTCTCTCTTATCTCATTCATGCTTATACATGGTTCTTTTGGGTTCTACTATCCATTGGTGCACTATACTTGCGATATCTTGCAATTCTATGTGTAGAATGATCAGTAATTGTTATTTTCAGATCCACACATGTGAAATACAATATTTAAAAAAAGATGCATGAAAGCATCTACAGTGTTTGTCTCTAATTCTTGTCCTTTTTTAAAAATAGATTACAATAGTAATCTATATACAATTTACATTTGTGCATATGAGTGTACAAGGAAGATGACGTGGAGCCATTGTGTCATCTAGAGGAGATCGTGGCTACTGTTGTCATTGTAAAGTAGTTGCACAGTACAGGAAGTGGGCGTGATAAGGCTCGTCAAGTTGGGCTTTCCCGACATGTCGGCCAAGTCGGGCTTCCCCGATATGTTGGCCAAGTTGGCCAAGTCGGGACTACCATTCTCTTGTCTGTCTTCAGTAATAGAGTAGTTTTGCAGACTGTGCGACAATGCATGTAAAAATACAACAATATGAATGGAACTAGATTAACATGGGCTTTAGGAGAGTAGAGGAGAAAATCTCAATAGAATGGTTTGTGTAAATTTTTTTGGCATTTTTATATACACAATACTAATGGCATAAGAATGACTGATAAACTAAAATTCAATGTGATTGTTGTATATAAGCTAGTACTTGTTCTAGGGTTTGGCTCTTGCGAGCTTGCATGGCATGGATTTTCCCGATCTATAAGGTGTATGAACTTCGAATGATCTTTTAATGATGTTCTTGGAACTAGTATGGCATGCGGATCTACCCTAGTACCCTACACTGATGTTGGAACCAGGTCTCTTTGTACCTTGTGAATGTGGTATAGCTTCTTATGTTTATGAAATGCTAATGCAAACTTAATACATTCGTTTCTCCCTTATACTAATCAGTATGACATTTGCCCTAATATGATTTTCTGTTTAGGACAAAATGTATTACTAATAACGAATGTCATGGTAGGAAAGATTGGACGTATGATATGTATTTGCAGTTGAGCTGATAAAGTAGTAAATCTTGTTTCGGACATAGATAACAATTGAAAATCAGCAAATGAAACTCAAGAAAAAATCACAAAAATATGGAAACAATCTAGCCTCTCCTTTTTCTCTTTCTAGCAAATCCTAGCACATAGAATGTTGATTTCTTGATATATCACAATAGATCTAAACACAATATGATGAACTTTTTCCACCACCTAAGATTGAAACGCACTCTTGAAAAAGTCTAGCAACTTAAAATCAGGTGATTCTATCAAATTTAGGGATAATCCAAAAATGCAAAATATTGAATCAAGCAAAATCTATATGCAAAAGCTAGAATCTACATATCTCATCGAATAGGATGTACCATCCACAATCATGAGCAATTTTTGTCTCCTCATTCCAGTAAGTGGTCTAAAAAATCAGCCATCTACAAGTATTTTGACCTAAAATGATTTTAAGATCACAAAGATCCAAACTCGATACTTGAAACTACACGATTTGAGCTAGAAACACCTCCAAATGCACATAGAATTTATGGGGCCATCAAATCACTTCTAGATTTGGCAAATCCACCAACTTTGGCCTGAAAGCTGCTCTGATACCATGTGAAAAAATATAGATCCTAAACACATTAGTGGATCAACAAGATCTTGGGCCAAATTCGCTTGCACATCTAGAAATAGGTAGAAAATAGAAATCACTACTTTATGCATGCTAGAACTTAGAAATGCATAATGATTTGTTCATAAAAACATAGATATGACTTAGTACTGTCCCTGTCCATACATAAGCAATACACTATAGTACTTCACGTGTGGAATCAAGATCTACCATAAATCAACATTCTACACATAGAAAACCAAGATATCAAGACAATACACATGAGATGGACATAGAAACTCAAGAGATGAATTCTCCATATAGAAAGAAAATACAATGATATGTTCTCCACAAAAAGAAATATTTATAGCTACTAAAATGTCATTTGGCCACTTGCCCTAAACTTTCTCTAAATGATAATTTCTTGGTCTCTCACCAATGACCTAGAAATTCTAGTCTAGATACAATGTATCAAATTTAGCCAATTAGAATGGGTCTGAATCGACCTCATCCCCTTCTCTACTTGCCAAAAATAGTAAGAAAAAGTATTTAGGCCTTCCAAAAATTCCAAAAAACCATCAAACTAGTTGACAATTTTTCACAGAATACTATTGATAGGAATAAACTATGTAAATGGAATGACTTCTTGATAAACAACTATATCGTCAGCCTTCGTGACAAAATGTGGAGACAAGTTTGTGGGATACCTATGGGATTTTCTTGCTCTTCTGTATGGTGTAATTGGTATCTTATGTATTATGAGATGCAATTTATCAAAAGACTTACAAAACTTGGAGCTCTTGATAGTATGAGAAATTTTAAACATACGTTCCATTACGTAGATGATGTGTGTTTCATCAATTGTTGAATTTCACACGTGTGGACTGTCCACTACATGTACTTGTGATCTCCTAAGGTGTGTAGATGCACAAAGATCAAGACTAGATTGAGATTCAAGATCAATCTTGAATCCTATGGCAAAAACACACTACTACATGCATTCAATCACTTCCAACTCTCACTCACACGTGTGAGAAGTATTCAAAAAATAATCTAAGTAAAAACAAGCTGCTCTCCTCGAATAGAGAGAGAAAATGCATCATGAGCTCTCGGGTAGAGAGAGAAAGCTAGAAATCCAATAACTCACAAAATCCATGAAATCACCAAATCAATTGCCTTCAAAATGAGGAGTACAATGATACTAGTAGGTCCACGAGCTACCACTATGCTTAACTATGATTGGGCCATATTTTGTCACTGGATCATTGATCTATGCACCTCTTAATTCTATTGGACTATATTCAAGCACACCTCAATTTCCTATTGGACCTCACAAGGTTCCACCTCTAAATCCTATTGGACCTCTTGAAATTCATCAAACAAAAACTTTACACTTGTCTACACTCTAATTAGCAAGTGTTTAGCCTCTTACTCTATTTTGGCTCAATAGTGGCATTACAAGTGGAAATGCATAATTTGCCATCTATGCCAAATTTATTCCTATCAACATCCTACACCTAGATGCTTGATGTAAAAAACATAAGACCCCTATATCTAACATAGATAATCTTTTTCAATTCTTCACACTCCTAAAAAATTATCTATGAAGATTTGAGCATTGATCTTGATATAACTCTAAGATTAGATCTATGCTTGATGAAAGCACTTTTGCTCAAAGGCTTGGTGAGTAGATCGGCAATACAAGAGGACGAGTTGACATGCTCCAAATAGATTTCTCCTCCAATAAGCTTTTCTCTCACAAAATGGTGTGCCACTTCTATGTGCCTGCTTCTTGCATGAAATATGGGATTATTGGCAAGAGCTTGGGCCGAGATGTTATCACACTTGATCATTGGTAGATCATCCTCCTTGATGCACTTTAGTTCCATTAATAACCTCTTGATCCAAAGCACTTCTTTGGTAGTTGTAGTGAGTGCTTTGTACTCGGCCTCACATGAAGAGAGAGATATAGTGTCTTGCTTTTTGGAAAGCCAAGATATTAGATTGCCTTCAAGAAAGATAGTGTATGCACTAATAGACTTTCGATCCATCTTGTCACTTGCAAAGTCCGAATCCGAGTAGCCAATAATGGATAGGTCTTCACTTTTATAGAGTAGACCATAATCACAAGATGAAGATACATATCTTAGAATCCTCTTGGCCATCTTCCAATGATGGATCTTAGGATCTTGCATAAATTGACTCAATTTGTGCACACAAAAACTAAGATCGGGCCTAGTAATGGTAAGCCAAATCAAGGAGCCTACAAGACTCCTAAAAAGTGTGATGTCCTCAAAGGATCTTTCATCACCTTTATTAGGATCTTTTACAATTTGCTCCATTGGAGTATCTATGCTCTTAGAATTTTCCATATGGAATTTTTTCAACATAGAGTGAGCATATCTAGATTGGCATATAAAGACATGATTTTCATAAAAATCAATTTCTAGGCCTAGGATGTAATGTATCTCTCCTAGATCTTGCATTTTAAACTCACATCCAAGTGCTAGCTTGGTTTCATCAACTAGCTTGATACAACTTCCACAAAGAATAATGTCATCAACATAAATTAGAAGAATGACAATATTGCTATCAACAAACTTTAGATACATGGAAGGATCATAGTCACTAAGAGTAAATCCTAGTGAGATAAGAAAAAAGTTAAGTCTTGAATACCATGATCTTGGTGCTTGCTTGAGTCCATAAAGATTTTTGAAGAGCAAGCACACTTTGGACTCATCCTTGATGAATCCTTGAGGTTGTTCCATATAGATCTCCTCCTCAAGATAACCATTTAGAAAAGCATTGGATATGTCTAATTGGAACACCTTCCACTTGAGAAAACAAGCAAGAGAAATAAGAATTCTTATTGTCACCATCTTTGCAACGGGTGCAAAGGTCTCTTCATAATCAAGAGCATGGATTTGAGCAAATCCTTTGGCACATAATCTTGCTTTATGCTTGTTGATGGTGCCATCATGATTGAACTTGATCCGAAATACCCACTTGCAACCAATCACATGCTTGTTGGAAGGAGGATCCACAAGCTCCCAAGTATTGTTGGTGATCAATGCATCATACTCTTGCTTCATGGCATCATACCACTCCTTGGTATTGAGTGCCTCTTGTACATTCTTTGGCTCTTCATGAGAGACATAAAAAACATAATTAGTGGAATCAAGATCCACTTGTTTGCCTTTGTCAACATATGAGAGCCTCTTAGGCTCGGATCTATCTCTCATGGATCTTCTTGGTGAAAAAATCCGAGGAGAGTCTTCTTCAAATCTCGACCCCATCACATCATGATTGTCTTCAAAATCAATAATTGATGATGCATCCATAGATTTCTTGATCTCGGCCTCTTCAAATGATGAGTGTTGATCTTCATGAAAGACAACATCTCTACTTTCAACAACTTGAGAAGTAGAGAGTATAAAGACTCTATAGGCCTTCTTGGTGGATGAGTATCCAACCATGATCCCTTTGCATGCACTAGGATCTTCCTTCTTCCTTGTTTCCAAGGGAATATGGACAAAGCATAAGCATCCAAAAACTCTAAGGTGATCAACCTTAGGCTTCTTCAAAAATAAGATTTCATATGGTGACTTTCCTCCAAGAGCTATATGTGGGAGCCTATTGCAAAGATAATTTGCACAATTAATGGCTTCTCCCCAAAAATCTTTGGGCAAAGATGCCTCAATTCTCATAGATTTTGCACATTCACATAGAGATCTATTCTTTCTCTCGGCCACTCCATTTTGAGATGGAGAGTAGGCACAAGAAAACTCTCTTTTAATGCCTTCAAGCTCACAAATATCTTGAAATTTATTGGAGATATATTCACCACCTCCATCACTTCTAAGAGCTTTAATCTTGAATGAGAATTGCTTCTCTACATAAGCTTTGAAAATAAGGAAATGATCAAACACCATAGATTTTGAAGCAAGAAGATATATCCAAGTGAATCTTGTGTAATCATCAATGAAAGTAACAAAACAAGTGGCTCCTCCCTTGCTTGTAGTTGATGAGAAATGCACATCCGAGTGGATTAACTCCAAAGGATGCTTGCTTTTGATATAAGATCTTGTAAATGGCTTTTTGTGAGATTTAGCAATAGCACAAGCCTCACAAGGCTTGATCTTCTTGGAGAATGACTTTGGCAAGCCAATAGCTTTGGACTCTTTGATCATAGAGAGCATGGATTTGTAGTTGGGATGTCCCAACCTCCTATGCCATAATTCCTCCATAGAGAGCTTGTTCACAAGAGCAACATTACAAGCATTCACATACTCATTTGGATCTAGTTTATAGATGCCACCAAATCTAGATCCTAATGCAAGTATCTCATCATTCTTCTTGATAGTGCAAGTATCAACATTGAATTTTACATCAAGGCCATTATCAAGCAATTGGCCAACACTAATAAGATTCTTGGTAAGCTTAGGTACATAAAGAACTCTAGAGAGAGAAAGAACTTTAGAGGATGCAAGCTTCAAGGGAATGTTCCCTATGCCTTCAATAGGACATTCAAAATCATTTGCAGTGTATATTGATTTCTTCACTCCATCATAAGGTGCAATAGAAGAGAAAGAGTCCTTGGAGCTACACATATGTGAAGAGGCTCCACTATCAATATACCATAGGCCGTCCTTCTTGAAAGGAGTAGATGAGAAACTAGAGACCATAAGAGATCCCTCTCCATCACTTGCAATAGTGTCTTCCTTCTCATTGGTAATATTGGCTTGCTTGAGTTGATTCTTCTTTTTGAAGCAATTGGTGGCATAATGACCTTTCTTGCCACACTAAAAGCACTGGTTCTTCTTCTTCTTCTTGAGCTTGGATGATGAAGCATTAGAGGAATCATCTTCCTCCTCATCTTTGTCTTTGGATTTGACTTTGTCCTTGCTTGAGGATTGTTGATGTTGGTTCTTGCTCCTCCCTTGGCAAAGAGAGCTTTGCCATCATTATGAGTGAGAGAAAGCTTGTCCATCCTCAAGAGCTTGTACTCTTGTCTTGATTCTTCTGAAATTAGCACACTTTGGAGAGCCTCCAAACTTGGTAGCTCCTCCTTAATGGCATAGGATTGGACAAGGTTATCAAATTCACTTCTCAAGCCATTGAGAATGACTTGAACTAGCTCATTTTGATTGATGGAATCACCAATGCAAGCAAGGTCTCTATGAATATCTTTTACTCTGAAAACATAACTAGATGCACTCTCATCACTCTTTTGACTACTTTGAAAGATTTGATTCCTAAGAGTGAGAAGCCTAGAGGTATTCTTAGCCTCATAGATAGTCTTGAGACAATCCCAAGCTTCTTTGGCTGTTGTACAAGTACCTATCTCCCTCAATATCTCATTAGAGACATTCATCTTAATGTAGTGGAGAGCCATCCTAGCTCTCTTTTTGTATTTTTGAACCTCTTGAAGAACTTGTGGTTCTTCTTCAAGGCCAAGAACTATGTCCATCACGTCTTGAAGGATCAAGATGGACTCCATCCTCATTTTCCAAATTGAGTAATTTGAAGTGGTCAATCTTTCACTTGGTTCCAACAAGGATGAACCCATTGAAGACATTTGAAGTGAAGAAAACTCAAATGATGAACAATAAATGTTGTTACACACTTTCAATAGGATCCAATAATTGAGTACTATCTCCTCCTATGAAAGATCTTACAACAATTTGTGAATTGATTCTCACTAGCTACTCAAATCTCTCTAAAACGAGATCTATTTCACATCAAGTGATGGAGTATAGGCAAAGTTAGGATCTAACACTCTTAGCACGTGTGAAATACACTAAGAAACCAAATTTGACTCAAATACAATAATATTGCATGAAACAAAATGGCTAAGATCTCAAAATAGTGCCTAGATCACATATAGATGAGATTGGCAAGCATACAACTGTGATTTTGGATCAACCAAGCAATCTCTTGACCAAACCAAATGTGTCCACCCAGGTCTAGGTGCCCTACCTAACCCTCTTCAAAAGCTTATAACTTTTGATTGGCTCAACCAAATGGAATGAAACTAATTGCAACAGAAACTAGACAAAAATAGCTTCAAAACAAGCTATCAAGCAAGATAAATGGATCAAACATGAGAGAGAACTTCCAAACTGAAATTGGATGTTCCTCACACGTGTCTGAGCACCTGATTCCGTATAGTACCAGGTCAGACCCAATCAATGTCCTTTTGATCTCTTTTGATCCAAGATTGAACATGATAGCTAGGAAGATGGGCCTTGACAACTTCTAGCTCAAGATTGATGAAAAATTTTCATTTAGATGGATCAAAATGCATGGTAACATTAGGTAGGCTCTGATACCATGTTGAATTTCACACGTGTGGACTGTCCACTACATGTACTTGTAATCTCCTAATGTGTGTAGATGCACCAAGATCAAGACTAGATTGAGATTCAAGATCAATCTTGAATCCTATGGCAAAAACACACTACTACATGCATTCAATCACTTCCAACTCTCACTCACACGTGTGGGAAGTATTCAAAAAATAATCTAAGTAAAAACAAGCTGCTCTCCTCGGATAGAGAGAGAAAATGCATCATGAGCTCTTGGGTAGAGAGAGAAAGCTAGAAATACAATAACTCACAAAATCCATGAAATCACCAAATCAATTGCCTTCAAAATGAGGAGTACAATGATACTAGTAGATCCACGAGCTACCACTATGCTTAACTATGATTGGACTATACTTTGTCACCTCTTGATCCTATTGGACCATTGATCCATGCACCTCTTAATTCTATTGGACTATATTCAAGCACACCTCAATTTCCTATTGGACCTCACAAGGTTCCACCTCTAAATCCTATTGGACCTCTTGGAATTCATCAAACAAAAGCTTTACACTTGTCTACACTCTAATTGGCATGTATTTAGCTTCTTACTCTATTTTGGCTCAATAGTGGCATTACAAGTGGAAATGCATAATTTGCCATCTATGCCAAATTTATTCCTATCAACATCCTACACCTAGATGCTTGATGTAAAAAACATAAGACCCCTATATCTTACATAGATAATCTTTTTCAATTCTTCACATCAATAACCCCTATGTCTTACAATTTCTAGATAAAAGACAACCTCGAGTGGAAATAATTCCGTTTGGATATATCCACTTGAATACTTAGACATTAAGGTTGAGAGTGTTGAAAATAATATTGTCAATTTTTTAAACATTACCACTAAATTCAATTCGCTTATCGACACTTTTCAAATGTCCAATTATGATAAAAGGAGGACATTACCCGTTTCAATTTGTCAATTTATTCATCTTGCATCAAACAAACCTATTTTCAATTCATACAAAGTCATTGTTTTACAGGTTATTGCAACTATGTACTTTTTCAATGATCAAAATATCTTTATTGAGGACGTGACAACATTCATCAATGCTTTTCAAAGAATGGCTTTATGAAGGATAAATCATGCAAAATTGTCACCAATATCTTTAAAAGTAAACAATTCTCTAGGCTTAAATATGACTTACCTGATGTTACTAAGTCTCTTTTGGTGGATAGTTAGCATCTCTCTCTCTCTCTCTCTCTCTCTCTCTCTCTCTCTCTCTCTCTCTCTCTCTCTCTCTCTCTCTCTCTCTCTCTCTCTCTCTCTCTCTCTCTCTCTCTCTCTCTCTCTCTCTCTCTCTCTCTCTCTCTCTCTCTCTCTCTCTCTCTCTCTCTCTCTCTCTCTCTCTCTCATGGACTCCATTTGACTATGCTAATCCCGGTTTAAAGCTCTTCTTTCAACTCCATCAAGAGCACCAAAGTGTTTAGGATGCACTCGAACCTCTAAGGCACCAATTTAGAAGGTATGAGAATAAACTCAAACTTTGTTTTTTGGGGGTTCTTGGGAAAGACAATAGCTTGCACCTCAAGCAACCTTGTTCCACAGTTGAGATTCATCCTCTATTAGGTCTCAAAATTTAATAGCAAGCATTCACACTTGTATGTGCATTTAAGATAGAAAAAAAATATTTATATGAGGGTGGAGCAACGATGGACTCCTACTCTCATTCTTCTTCTTCTCTTCTTTCTCTTCAACTCTGTGTCTCTAAAATGAGTAATTCATTATGATAAGCAAGTAGGATTGAAACCTATAGAGGAGCGCTGGATTATAAGCTTTCAACTTGATCATTTATGCTCTTAGAAGCAATCTTCCATGTATGGGATTGGCCGCTGGCCAACGAGCTACATAAATTTTCTTCGCATGCTTTGCTGCATTGCAAATCTTGTTTACATTTTGTACATTGCTTTCATAGCTATTGAGGAAAGTCATATGATGTCCATGCTTACACATATCTGCTACAACAGTGGATCATTGTTCCTAATAACCATGTTTTTTTAGTAGATTCCATCTTGCCTTGCAAAGTTGCATTTCGATGAAAATGCGCCCTCCAAAATAATAATCTTTTATAGTTGTAGGTCGCTAGTTTGGTAGTATGTTATCACATATATTATGGGGGAATTATGGAAAAGTGGCCAATAGTAGATTGATGCTTATGTAGGCATGTTTTTTGATTAATACTTATGAATGCTTGTGCTACTTTGCATAAAATATATGGGCACCCCTATCCCAGTGTTCTACAACGTGTTTTCATTGTTCTACACATTACTACATAAGGCTCTCCCTTTGCCTAATAAGGGATTGCAAATGAAGCTCTCAAGAGAAGTAAGTTCATATATCTAACTCATCATTGCATAGTGTTGTCAAAATGTTTTAAAGAAGATCATTAGGCTAGTACATAATGTGATCAATGTCTATGGATTCTTGTTACCAAAAATAATAACCATTAGCAAATATGTATTGCTCTTAGAAATAGGTGGTCTGCCATGAAATACTTTACTATTAGAAGGCAGTATGGGATTAACTTGCGAATTATTGCTCTTCAATCATAATGCTAGTAGGGCATGTGATGTAGCAAAGTGGAAGAAATGAATATGACTACCTCTCAAGAAGGATCTACTACATGCATTCAGGTATGACTTTATGCAAATCCCAACTACTTATACTAGCTTTCGAGTGATGGAATGGTTATGGATAAAGCTCTATGCATTCAATTTAAGCTAAAAATTGTGCTACTTTGTATTAATACACATCACAATATTCTTTAAATCGTTAATCAATATGTTAGTTGCAACTAAAAGTTACTGTTAAAATTTCACAATTCTAGCTTGACCAATTTTAGTCATATTTCTTGTAGATTGTATTATGGTCATGTTGTGGCTTGTCACATGTGCCAAAGCATAGGATACTCTTTGTAAGTCTCATTACTAACCTAGCATAGGAGTGGTACCTTTGAAATGAGTCCAAATAGTGCTTTGATAGGCTACAGAGATTCTAGGAGCTAAAAATAGCATGTTTTTATGGTTTTGGGATCTCAAGATCTTGATTCCTAATTAGGGTGGATCAAGTGGATATTTAGGTTAGATGTTAGGATTAGGTTATTCTGAATGCATAGAAGCCCTAATATGCTCATATCCGAGCTCTACATGTATAAATATGTGATGGGATTTCCATCCAATTAATCAGCAAAATTGAGATTTTCCTTCTTGACTAGTTTGAGTCTATGATTTGATTGATGAATGCTATTGGCATAAGATTTTTTATGATCATTGAATGATATTGGAGTTTCAGGTACAGTACACAGTCAGCAGCAAGCCATACATCCATATGTGTGAAGATTTTTGGAGCTAGTTCATGGAGTTCAAGCTAAGATAAGCTAGAAATCAATGCATTGATTAGTAATCTAGCTTCTAGATCTTGTTTGGATATTAAGTAGGTGCTTTCTCCATCATTTCTAGGACCAAATGGGTTTATTTTGCTTCATTTTTATCATGGTATCATAGCTATTCCAAGAAATGAGCTTCATTTCATGCAAGAATCATAGATTTTGATGCAATTTAAGCATTGATTGCTATCTAGACATAATCTATGATTAGTACCTTCAATCCTTGATAAATTTTAGTGAAGAGGGATCTAATGGTTTCTTATTTACACTCTTTTTAGCTTCAAAATCTAAGTTGTGGCCATCAATTATCAATTCGATCAAAATAACAAGTATTTTGCACTTTCCTCATATTGATGCTACTCGATTTGTGGAGTCTATCACAAGGAATAGTTTTCAATCAATCAAAAGGAAGGTAGATCCTTATCTTTGGTACAATAATAGGTCGTTCTTAGACTTATTGAGATCTTAGAAATTCAATTTTAGGGTCAGCCCAAAGTCTTTTATAAGTGCTCATCAAGTGAATGCAATTCTAGTCAAGATTTTGTTCAATTTGCTTGATTTGTGAGATACTTTGGATTGATTATTGCATGATGATTCAACCTGATCTTGTAAGAATGATTTGAAGAGGCATTTATGTTCATATTACTCCTTTTTGTTCAGGTTAGGTGAATCCTATATCCTTGTGAAGTCAGATCAAGGAGGAGGCAATTCTAAATCCAAATTCAAGCTAGTTTCCATTCTTGTTAACATGAATAGATTTGATTTGGCTTAAGATTAGTAGGATCTTATTGAGGGGTCAAGTTTTGAGCTTTCTCAAGTCCCTAGGTAGTGTGATAGCTAGTCTTTCAATCATTTCTATTTTGCCTCTATTCTTGTGATCAAGATCTTGTTTAAAGATAGATGGCTTCAATGAATGCATAGCTTCTGGATTCATGTATATAGTGAGTGGTGAAGAGGATGAGCCTATTCACTCTCAAGAAGCTACAAAATACAAAAGGAGGTGCAAGGTTGCTCTCCATTGTATAAAAATGAATGTAGATAATGAGCTTCTTATGGAGGTAGGTGCTTGCACCTAGGCTCGATAAGCATGGGAAACTCTTCAAAAGATATATGAATCCAAGAATACTTCAAGGTCTCTATCCTTGAAGAATTGAGTCCTTCAATGTTTTCAAGCTAAAAAAGAGAGTGGACATTCATACGTGTTGAGAATTAAGGACTTAAACAAAGAGCCTACAGAGGAGATTCCATTCAGAAAAGTGAACTTGTTCAACTATTCTTGAATTGTTTAAGTGTGGACTTTGCTAACTGTTAAAAATTCACAATTCTAGCTTGACTAGTTTTGGTCATATGACTTGTAAATAGTTAGATGGTCATGATGTGGCTTGTCACACGTGCCAAATAGCATAGGATTCCATTCATAAGGATGTTCTCAAGTAGACCTAAGTGTTAGAACCTTTGGAATGAGTCCAAATTATGCTTAGATACAAGGGAGAAAAAATAGGAGCTATTTTTGGTAATTTTTGCATTGTTGAGGGATCTCCAAGATTCCAACCCTAACTTGGTAGGGATGAAAGATCCACCAAAATTAGCATTAGGGATAGGTTTAGGGCTACTCATACCTGCCCAAAATCGTGATGGATCATGTATATATAGGTGATGATATCTCACCAAAATCAATCAAGCAATTTCATGATTTTTCTCTCATAATGGTGCAATTGCTCTCTATGTTCATAATTGTTTGAGTGCTTGTGATTACTAATGATTATAGGATTGAATGTAGGTCTGGTGTACAGTACTCAGACTGTGGTAGGCCGTACTTTCACACGTGTGAATCCTTCTTCAAGGATTTGGGCCATTTAGTGAGGTTCAAGCATAGATTTTTGATGGATTTTGATGGTTCAACTTGTGCTAATCTTATGAAATCATAATCTATTGTTTCCCTCATCATTTCAAGTGTTTTAGGATCCTTATTTGCTGTAATTTTTACATGGTATCAGAGCCTAAAGGCTGAAATGAGCTAAATTCTTGGTTTTCATTCAATTTGATCACAATTTTTGATCTAAATCTTGTGTAGATTGGATCTTAGCATCTAGTATTGATTCTAGAACTCAAAGTGAGTCAAATACATTGGAGATTGGTGTTGTGTGACTTCATTTTCAGGTGTTTAGGTGTCTAAAACCAGAGGCAAAGTTGAATTCAATTCACATTACCAAGATAGCAAGTTTTGCTTGCTCCAAGCATTGATTTCTAAGCGAGTTTTGGAGGTGATTTCATAGAGAAGGCTTTCTAGCATTCAAGGAGAGGGAAGATCAGAGTTTTGGGGACTCTTCAAGGCTGTTCTAAGGTGTAGTAGACACCTCCTAAAGTGATTTAGGTTCAGTCCAACCATTGCTTGACTTATGCACCAAATTAGATCAATTTTTCATCAATTTTGATCATTTTTTGCTTGTGATTGGATAGTAGATTGTGTTGCATCCTCATTAAGTTCCATTTAGATCTTTTACAAGTGATTTTGGAAGTATATTAGGTTGCTGAAATTCACTCTTGATCAGATCATTTGGAAGCTTTAATGTTCTTTATAGAAAGAGGGGCAATTCTACTAGTATTGTCTACTTCAATCAAGCAAGTGCATTGTTTCTAGTATTCTATGATTTGATTTTGTTAGAGATCATTCTTAGATCTTTATAGGAAGTCTATTACTGATCTTTTCAGGTCCCTAAGAAGTGGGATAAGATAGAACTTCAATCAAATCAATAGAAGTAACCTTCATTTGTGTCAAGTCCTTGATTAGGAGACTAGATGACATCTATAAATGCATATCTTTTGGATACTAATGAAAGGCTCAACAAAACTAACTATTCCATATGGAAAGTTAGAATGGAATCTATCATGATCATGCAAGATCTGATGGAAATTGTAAATGGTAAGGAGGGTGAACCTATTCATCCTCAAGAAAAAGCAAATACATCAAGAGGTGCAATGTTGCACTACATTGCATAAAAATGAATGTTGCAAATGAACTCTTAAGAGAGGTAGGAGATTGCACTTCAGCTCAAGATGCTTGGGAGACTTTGCAAAAGGTCTATGAATCCAAGAACCAAACTAGAATATTAGCTTTGAAGAATCAAATCTATAGAATCTATCAAAAGAAAGGAGAGAGTGCACATACTTTTGTCCTAAGAGTAAAGGAATTGAACAAAGAGCTAGCCTTTATAGGTGACCCTATCAAGGATGAAGAGCTTGTTCAACTCATATTGAATGGACTAAGCTTTGAATTTGACAATTTGGTTCAGGGATATGCAATTATGGGTAAGCTACCCATACTTGAAGAACTCCAAGGCACACTCATGGTCGAGGAATCAAGAAGGAGCCAAATGCAAGAGAGGATGGATAGGCTTTCCATCCAAGGTGGAGATGACCAAGCTCTCTTCACCAAAGGCAAAGGCAAGTCCAAAGGCAGAGGATCAACATTCAAGAAGTCTACAAAGCTTGAGGATCAAGAAGGACCCCCAAAGGCATCTCCCTCAACCACCAAAGTCAAGAAGGACAAATCAAAGGTGAAGTGCTACTATTGTAGCAAGATGGGGCATTATGCCTCGGAATGCTTCAAGAGGAAGCAAGATCAAAGCCAAGCCAACATGAGCAAAGAGGAGGAGGAGGAGAGTTCACATGAGGACTCTCTCATGATGTCCATATTTTCTTCAACAAGCTTCAAAGGAGAAGATCCTTGGTGGATTGACTCGGGTGCTAGTTCACACATGACTAGTAAAAGGGAGTTTTTCTCTTCTCTCTTATCTTATGATGGACCTATAAAGTCTATCTATACAGCAAATGATGAAGCTTGTAAGATTGAAGGAGTTGGTAGCATTCTCCTTTGCTTAGGATCTTCCAAAAAGATCAACATAGAAGGTGTTTTGTACATTCCTACAATAACAAAGAATCTATCTTGGCCAAATGGTAGACAATGGTTTCAATGTTGACTTTGCTTCAAATGAATGTTTCATCAAGAAGAAGGGTAAGATAGTGGCTAAGGGCACTAGACTTGGCAAACTTTATAAGTTGGATGCATTTGTGGATACTAATGTTGTCATGTTGGCCGAGAAGAGCAAGATATCTACCTTTACTTTATGGCACAAAAGACTTGGACATGTCAACTCGGGTTCCATGGAGGCTATGATCAAGGAGGAGTATGCTTTAGGCCTACCAAGGTCTATTGGGAAGGAAGACAAGGTTTGTGAAGCTTGTGCCTTATCCAAGGCACATAAGAAGGTGTTTCCTAACTCCATCACAAAGTCATCTCATCCTCTTGAACTCATACACTCGGATGTGCACATTGCTAGCACCAAATCTAATGGAGGTTCATCCATGTTTTTAACCTTCATTGATGACTACTCAAGATATTGTTGGGTGTTCTTACTTTCCTTCAAGTCTCAAGTATTTGATACTTTTGTAAAGTTCAAGTTGTTTGTGGAAAAGCATCATAATCATAGCCTCAAGATTCTTAGAAGTGACAATGGTGGAGAATTCATCTCCAATGAGTTCAAGGCCTTTTGTGAGGAGGAAGGGATCAAGAAAGAGACTTCTTGTCCTTACACTCCTCAACAAAATGGAGTTGCTGAAAGAAGGAATAGAACATTATGTGAATGTTCTAAGGCTTTAAGATTAGATGCTTGTTTGCCCAAATCCTTTTGGGGTGAGTCTCTTGTATGTGCAAACTACTTGATGAATAGGGTGTCTTGCAAAGCAATTGAAGGCAAAACTCCTTATGAGATGTTGTATGGAAAGAAACCCAATCTTAATCACTTGAAAGTTTTTGGGTGTATATGTTATGTGCATGTGCCATTGGAAACAAGAACCAAGGAGGATCCATCTTCCACAAGAGGGATCATGCTTGGATATGCAAGCTCAAGCAAGGGCTACAAAGTCTATCTCCCATCCTTGAACAAATTTGTTGTTTCAAGGGATGTCATCTTTGATGAACATCATATGCATATGCTTGAAGAAGGCTCAAGTGCTCCAACAATCAAGAAGAAGATGGCCGAGGATCAAGATCTTGGTTTTGAGGAGGAGCTCATGGAGGAGCAAGCACCAAACCCACCTATCACACCAAGGAGATCTTCAAGGGCAAAAGTGGAGCCATCAAGGCTCACATATCAAGGCAAAGGACAGCAAGTTGAGGGTATCTCATCCACTTCTTATGCTTTATCTAGTTTCAAAGAACCATCTAATGTTGAAGATGCATTGCACTCCAAAGAATGGTATAAAGCTATGTTGGATGAGTATGATGCCTTGATTGAGAATGAAACTTGGTTGCTTGTTGAGAGACCTCAAAGGAATGTAATAGGATGCAAGTGGGTCTTCAAGCTTAAGTTGAATGCAAATGGGAGTGTTAACAAACATAAAGCAAGATTAGTTGCAAAAGGCTATGCTCAAGAGAGAGGGATAGACTATGAGGAAAATTTTGCACCCGTGGCCAAGATGGTCACAATAAGACTAATCATTGCACTTGCATCACATTTTGGATGGATTCTATGTCAAATGGATGTCTCTAATGCTTTCTTGAATGGTTTTTTGGAAGAGGATATCTATATGGAGCAGCCACAAGGGTTCATCAAGCATGGAATGGAGAACAAAGTATGCCATCTCCAAAGAAGCATCTATGGCTTGAAGCAAGCCTCGAGATCTTGGAATTCAAGACTACATTGCTATCTTATTTCACTTTCTTTTGTTCAAAGTGAATATGATCCCACTCTTTACATTAAGTTTGATGATGTTGGTATTGTACTTTTACTCATTTATGTAGATGACATCATCATTAGTGGAAATAGTGTTGATGGTATTGAAAAAATCAAGATAGATCTATCCTTAGAGTTCAAGATGGTAGATCTAGGGTGTCTTCACTTCATCTTAGGCATAGAAATACTTAGAGGGTCTGATTTTATCTTTATAAGTCAAGTAAACTATGCTCAAAGTCTTTTGAATAAGTTTAAGATGGAAGTATGCAAAAGTGTTGACACACCAATGGAGCAAGATGTAAAAGTGCCAAATGAAGATGATGAAAGATCCTTCATGGACATCACTTTGTTTAGGCAACTTATAGGTTCCTTAATGTGGATCACTATAACTAGACCAGATCTTAGCTTTAGTGTATGTAGATTGAGCCAATCCATGCAAAAGCCATTTAATATCCATTGGAAAAAGGCTAAGAGGATTCTAAGATACATCTCAGGTACATTGGATTTTGGGATTCTATATAGAGGAGATGTGATTAACCTTCATGCATTTAGTGATTCAGATTTTGCAGGGGACAAGAGGGATAGGAAATCAACAAGTGCCTATTCAAATTTCATAGGAGAAGGTGTGGTTTCATGGCTTTCAAAAAAGCAAGAAACTATATCTCTATCTTCAACCGAGGCCGAGTACAAAGCTTTGACAACCACTACAAAGGAGGTACTTTGGATCAAGAGATTATTGGTGGAACTAAAGATCATGGATTCAGAGGAGGCACCAATCATCTACAATGACAATATATCAGCCCAACACCTTGCATCTAACCCAATCTTCCATGCAAGATCTAAGCACATTGAGATATGCCATCACTTTGTGAGAGAAATGGTGCAAGCCAAGGAGATTGCTTTGGAGCATGTTCCAAGCAATGAATGTGTAGCTGATCTACTTACTAAACCACTTCAAAAGACACCTTTTATGAAGTTCAGATCATCACTTGGAGTGATTAGTAAAGCAATGATTGAACCAAGCTAGATAGTGAGGAGGAGTGTTAAAAATTCACAATTCTAGCTTGACTAGTTTTGGTCACACGTGCCAAATAGCATAGGATTCCATTCATAAGGATGTTCTCAAGTAGACCTAAGTGTTAGAACCTTTGGAATGAGTCCAAATTATGCTTAGATACAAGGGAGAAAAAATAGGAGCTATTTTTGGTAATTTTTGCATTGTTGAGGGATCTCCAAGATTCCAACCCTAACTTGATAGGGATGAAAGATCCACCAAAATTAGCATTAGGGATAGGTTTAGGGCTACTCATACCTGCCCAAAATCGTGATGGATCATGTATATATAGGTGATGATATCTCACCAAAATCAATCAAGCAATTTCATGATTTTTCTCTCATAATGGTGCAATTGCTCTCTATGTTCATAATTGTTTGAGTGCTTGTGATTACTAATGATTATAGGATTGAATGTAGGTCTGGTGTACAGTACTCAGACTGTGGGAGGCCGTACTTTCACACGTGTGAAGCCTTCTTCAAGGATTTGGGCCATTTAGTGAGGTTCAAGCATAGATTTTTGATGGATTTTGATGGTTCAACTTGTGCTAATCTTATGAAATCATAATCTATTGTTTCCCTCATCATTTCAAGTGTTTTAGGATCCTTATTTGCTGTAATTTTTACACTAACTTGGTGCAAGGCTATGCAATTAAGTTGCTCTCACTTCAAGATCTCCAAGAAATCCTCATGGCCGAGGAGAGTAGGAGAACACACATCGAGTCAAGGATGGAGATCCTCTCTCTCAATGATGGAGATGACAAGGCTCTTTTCATCAAGAGAAAAGACAAAGGTGTTGCATGAAAGGTGGTTGTCATATCTACTTAATCTTGAGTGTGCTAGAACTAAGCATGATATTTTCATTCATAAGTTGAAAGACTTTGACTTTATTTTCAAAGAGGAAGGTTGTGAACCTTGTATGAGAGTAAGTTAGTCATCTTTGAAGGACACTTATATCCATAGAAGAGTATTTGGCCTCGTTAGTTTCAAGTTCAACATGTAGTGCAAATTGCTAGTGGTAAGCAACTATCAATTTGGCATGAATAGTCTTTGGAGATTATTTTGTTGACTTCAAAGATCATATTGAGAAAGAGAACATTCAGGTCTTGAGACTTGAAAACAAAGTTCTTGAGATTCTTGAAGAAGGTCATGGTTTGGATCCATGTTTTCATCATCAACACCAAGAGGGAGTGAGCATGATGAACAAAAAAGATATCAAGGAGGAACTCGAGAAGGAACACTTGTCTCAAGGAAAAGGAGACCTGAATCTACATCAATATGAAGTCTTGAGTAAAGAGAAAGGAGCAGCTAGCAAGTTTATCCATATCTCCCTTTACTCATCTTACTTTATGTTTGAGAAAAAAACATGTCATGTATTTGACAATGTCTTTTGATGATGCTAGTATGAACATTTTTTTTTATTCTATATCTTATGATCTTTGATTAGAGTCTAAATGATGTATTCAAAGGCCTCATCTTGTGATCCATCGACTCTTGAATTTCCAAGGAATGAAGACCTTCATTGGAAGGATGCCAAGTTGGAGTTCATTGTTGTCATGGATGAAGTCAAGATGGTGACATTTCAAGCTTTGGTTGTATGTGCTTCATACAAAAGTTGGATCTTACGGAAAGCTGATGTTTTTCAAGTTTATTTTGAGGAAGAGACTCTCATTTTGCATCCCAAGGTGTTCATTCAACAACCTACCAAAGACAAAGCTTGGATCTTGAAGACAACCTTTATGGAGCTCTCATTGCATTTGACAATATGGAGCTCAAATAATGTTTTTATTGTAATGAGTGATCATACTCACTACATAAATCAAGAACTTAATAATTATGTTGTTTTTATGCATGTGATTATTATTGATCCACGATAATTTCCTCAAGCTAAATTGTGAGGAGTGTTAAAATTTCACAGTTCTAGCTTAACCAATTTTTGTCATATAGCTTGTAAATTGTATTATGGTCATGTTGTGGCTTGTCACACGTGTCCAATAGCATAGGATACTCTTTGTAAGTCTCATTACTAACCTAGCACAGGAGTGGTACCTTTGGAATGAGTCCAAATAGCTCTTTGATAGGCTAGAGAGATTTTAGAAGCTAAAAATAGCATGTTCTTCATTGTTTTGGGATCTCGAGATCTTGACTCTCAATTAGGGTGGATGTTAGGGTAAGGCTATGATGAATGTATAGAAGCCCTAATATGCTCAGATCTGAGCTCTACATGTATAAATATTTGATGGGATTTTCATCCAATTAATGAGCAAAATCGAGTACATCCACACGTGTGAAGAGTTTTGGAGCTAATTCATGGAGTTCAAGCCAAGATAAGCTAGGAATCAATGCATTGATTAGTAATCTAGCTTCTAGATCTTGTTTGGATCTTAAGTAGGTGCTTTCTCCATCATTTCTAAGATCAAATGGGTTTAGTTTGCAGCATTTTTATCAATTACTAATACGTAATTATTTAGTGTACTATCAATGCGTATAACCAAAGAGACCCTATATAAACAAACTTATCCCCATGAATGATTGTAATTTAGGTCTACATGTATTTACAAGTATAGTGAGATTATAGTGGCACTGGAAATCATGGATATGCTTAGTATTTACCACACTTGTATAAGACTAATAGTCTAGTTTTTGGGGTTAGAATGGTGCGGACGTATCTTGATCAACCTATGAGAAATAACACAGTTTAGTTGTTGCACTAAAACAAAATACCGGACTAATATTAAGTTGGAGTATTTGGCATCTATTCTATTTGAAGCGGTTCAGAGTTTGGTAGGCTTGAATGGCATGGACTTGCCCAAGCATTTTTACATAGAGTCCATCGAGTGCCAAATGATTCATTGGTACTGATGGGTAAAAGAGGGCATGGATATGTTCTATTACTGACTCCTATGGACAAACCATATCTTTTTCATTGCTATTGATTGATTATGGCTTCGCCGTATTATGATGTGAGATTGTTGTATAATAATAGGTATGCTTGCCTTATACTGATCAAGTATAGCAGATGCCCTGTTACGGTGAAATTAGGACAAGACCTATGATGTGGCAAAAAACTTTAATAGGGAAGATTGGATTGATGATTATACATTTTATTTAAGTTGATAATGAATCTTGTTTCGGACATGGATGACAACTGATGCTCGGCTATGAAACATGTGTTCTTCACTGACCTAACTCATGAGGTAAGGCTCTTCCTTT